>LBNU01031861.1:126143-142631 GCA_014162995.1 Artemisia annua
ACCCTGGTTTGGAGTATACACTACTACGGCCTAGTTCGGGGCAGTAATGGGTGGTTCCTTACTGTTAGTGTTCATGGCTAGTGTACCGTCGAGATGTGGCCCGCTCGCACCTGACCCTCCGCCTTCTAGAAAGGTGGTAAACTAGTATGAGTATGATTGTGATGGAATTGGAATTGTGATGAGCATAGTATGATTGTCTATGCCTGCCCTAGTCATACACATAGCGCTAAATCCTTCAGGTCCCGTAAGTATTTCGAATGATTAAACTCTATGAACTCACCAGCGAAAGCTGACTTTTAAGCATGTTTTTCTCAGGTAATTGATGAAAACATTTTGCTTGGACTTTGGTGAAGCTTGCTTTGGACTTGGGCTGGTTTGAGGGAAATCGATATGCACTCTGATAATATATTTGGACCTATCTTTTATGCTATCTATTTGGGCCTATGAACCCTAAGATCTTGGAATGAATGTAAACTTTAACTTCGATGATTTGGTTTACCTTTATTTTCTATCTATGATCTTGTATCTATACTTGTGATGGTACCAATCCCTGTAACACCACAAAAGCTTGTAAGTCTTCCGCTGTACGATTTTTGGGGGTGTTACATTACGTTAATATTTGATCAAATAATTACGGATTAGGGCTTAAATGACCCCCTAAAAGCGGTATACTTTTCGCTTCATCAAATACCCTTACACTTGAGATTTGCTTGTCCTCAAGCAAATGCGCTTTTATTCCAATCAAAATATGAGCTAGGGGTCATTTAACACGAATATAAGAGTAATTACAACAAATAGTCATTCAACCCTAGTCATAACAAGCACGAAAATCATACACTAGCACCTCACAAAATAGTGTTTGGATACTCTCATCTCTCGGGTGTTATAAACCTAAATAACTAGATGGAAATGGAAGAAATATCACTCACTACCTGTCATAGTAAATAGATTACCATAGGCTTGGGCAAGGATCAAAATCCTCCTCCACTAGGCGTAAGCACCTAAGATAAACTATCAAAGAGGGCTTTACAAGGGTTGTAACGTTAGGTGTAGGGATATGATAACACGGTTTGGTTGGAATAAAATTTTTAGTGGTGGCGAGTTAAGTATCTTGATCAAATACATGCACAAGGTGGCGTTGCTATGCCAATACTCGACTCGACTTAAGCTAATAATAAAATAACAAAAACATAAATAAAGATAAAATGAAACGGGATGGTAGTCCGTATGTTTTTTTTCTACTTTTCTTTTTCCATTTTTTTTTCGTTTTTCTTGTTTTTCGATTTTTTTTTCATACACTCTTGCCCTACCATCCAAAATAATACATCATAGGGGCCTCGGTTCTCCCCTTACACTTGAGCTTTTACATACTTTACAATAAACTATTCTAATGACTCGAATTAAGATAATTGAAAAACTTGGAGTACTTTAAGATATTAACGCACATATGGGGGTAATAATTGACGTCTTCCCCATTACTCCATTACATTAGTACTTTACCCATGAGTCCCAATCGTCCCAAAACAATATGTACAAGGATATGACTCGACTTAGCAACCATGTAATCAATAAGACAATTAACTAAGGGTTTAAACAAATGTTGTCCCAATAATGCACTAAAGGTGAGTGCATACAAGGTAGGCTAAGGCGATTTGGGTGTACATTTGGGGTGGATTGTAAACAAATTCTTCCTTTAAGTATAATGCTTAAAGTTAGAAACGAAAAGATAGGCTCAGAGGGGTGTACTAGGGGTATCGTGTACTAAAAATGAGTACAACGCTAAGGTGTGGGGGAATTACTTGACCAATGAAGTCAATGTAATTATATTACACGGGTGTAAAACATGGGTTATCCTAATGCCTCTTATCATGTAGTAAATCTTACTACACGAATGTAGTCTCACTTGTGGATTTGGGATGGTCCTAATGCAAGTTCTAGAATCTATAAGCTACCGGTACACACACAAGCATAAAAAATGAATGCTTTTCCTAACAATTCTAGGGGCGAACCTCACATATTTAGGGGAAAATTTTTGAGTACGGTTTTTGTGCTAGTAATACAATCCCTATCCATGAGATGCTTATTATACCTAAAGTATCACTTCTAAATGTTGTAAAAAAATTTAAATTTGCCCTAAAATTGCCCTAACAAATGTTTCTCTCGGTTTTATTACACAAGTACCATTGAACAAAACAAAAATCAAGCATAAAAGCATTTTCTAAGGCGCTTTCATTTACCCCCTTTACACTTAAACCGAACATTGTCCCCAATGTTCACATAAAATATGTAAACGTAGAGAAAGAAAGAATGAAACAAATACTCCCCTGATTTTTGATGTGGATCGTGTGGTAACATGGTTAGATCTTCTTCCAAGATAATGTAAAAGCTCCAAGCTCAAAGCGACTCCAAAAGCTTGATGACATGAACTTGATTCCATGTTCACCTTCTTGTTTAAAATAACCTGTTAAACCTGAGAAAACAAACTAGGTAAACCTCGTGTAAAATCGGCGGCAAAATATATATAAGGATATAATGCTTGTGGAATGAAAATTTTGCAGATTCCTGGAATTAGAGGTGCAGTAATTTTTATAATCCGGCAGAAAAACTAAATTTTAAAACGTTTTCTGAAATTCAAAGGCTGACGTAGTCAGCTTTAAAAGGCTGACACTGTCAGAATTGATCTGACAGAATTCTTATGTTTAGTTTCTGGAAAAAAAAAACCTTAACTCCTGGAATCCTACAAAATTTCATCATGACTCGATACAAGCATTTGACTCTAACAAGTACTAATATGTATGTTTATTTTATATCGTTACAATTCATGTTCCATTTGTTCTTATAAACAAATTTTTATTTCCCTTACACTTATATTTTGCAAAATACCTTTATATGTAGTTAAGACGAAGTTAAAAACAAAATAAAGCATTTTCACAATTTTATTTTGAAACATGAATCAATAATGATAAAAATAAAACATGCATACGGAAACAAATAAATTCAAATAAACAAACACACAAAACAAATAAAGCTTGGGTTGCCTCACAAGAAGCGCTTTTCTTTATTAACGAGTCTTGTAGCTAGACTCAAAGTCACCCTCTATTACGTGACCTCGTTGTTGGTCACAGTTTCTAGGTCATCCTCGGGTTTAGTCTTATATTCCGGACCTAGTTGCAAGCATTCTTTGTAGAACCCAAATATCCTACTCATAACATAGTCTACTCCTCTACTTCTATCCTCATCATTCCTATAGTAGACCGCTTGCTTTTGTTCCTTCTCGATGTTTGACAAGAGTCGGTATTGCTCTATCTTATATGGCATTTGGTAAGCTACATCATCGGTCTCGTCTTTGAACCTAACTATCCCTAGAGATGGGTCATAATTCATTTTAGAGGCCTCAACAAACGGCTTTCCAAAAACTACTTGAGTTAAGCATGAATCAACTACCGGACAAATATCCTCAACAATCACGAAGTCGGTGACGTAAGTGAAATTTCCTACGTAGACATGTAGTCCCCTAACTCTACATACAAAGTTGCTTATCCATCCCGTGCTAGGAAATGTCCTAAGTCCCAGTTGCTTTTTCATTATTAGATTGTAGTGGGCTCTAGTCATGATGTTTATGGGAAACTTAAGATCTATGTATGCTTTCCAAACATGCAAGTGACCTATGTTGCATGGTATATTGATGTTGGAGGGGTCACCTATTTTGATGATTGGGCTACCTAGGAAGTACGGTGTCTCGGGGTCATCAAATAGATCTTTATGGTATGCACGTTCTTCCTTAGTGGGCAACCTATTTAAGTAGTCATCTTCATCATCTACTTCTTTTACTTCCCTTTTCTTACTCTCCTCAACTTTCTTAACTTCCTCCTTATGTTCACTATCTATTTCATTTTCAGGGATTGGCTTAATAGTGACAACATTGACAAAATGGACATGTTTGGAGGATGAGGGGTCCTTGATTTGGGGTCCGCTATTTGTGTTCCTAGCGTCCTTATTTGATGATGGCACCCCTTGGTTGTTGAATGCTTTCAATAAGTTGTCTATCTTATTGGTCATCTCCGCTTGTTGTTGATTAAATTCGGATTCGAACTTAGCCATACGAACTTCTTGAGATGCCATAAACTTAGACATCATTCCCTCAAGGTTATTGGTACTACCATAATTATTGGAGGGATTGTTATTGAAAGAACGGTTTGAGGACGAACCGTTGGGTTGGAAACGATTAGGTGGATTGGAAGAATTATTTTGGGGCGTGTTTGGGTTTTGTTTCCACCTAAAGTTTGGGTGATTTTTCCAAGATGGGTCATAGGAATCACCGTAAGGGTTTGGCTCGGGTTTGAAAGTGTATCACTTCTCTCCCGCTCCGTCGGTACGCGAGGATGCGTAGTCCGCAAAAGCTTGTTCGGGGAGTTCCATGCAATCTCGAGTGTCGTGGGGACCACTACAATATTCGCATGAGGAAGTGAATTTGTTCACTTGGCTTGAAGGTTTAGGAGCCACGTAGGATTTCATAAGATACTTGACTTGGTCCTCAAGTTCCATGATCCTACGGTCGGAAGTGCTTGAATTGTTAGAAGGCAAAGATATTGCCTTGACCGTTTTATTCAAATCACGGGGATCATTCCAACTTTCGTTGTCATAGAGAGCAAGATCTTCTAAGAGTTCCCATGATTGTTCCGCACTTAGATCACGTAGCTTGCCACCGGCCGCTTGGTCAATGGTTTGCCTCGTGGGGATAGTGATATGGTCATAGAAAATTTGGACTTGGAGCCAAAGGTCTATGCCATGATGAGGGACTTTTTGGAGTAAGTCATTGAATCGAGTCCATGCCTCGTAGAGGGTTTCGCCTTGACGTTGTTGGAATGCCAAGATGTCATTACTTAGCTTGGTAGTTTTTCCCAGTGGGAAAAATTGAGCTAGGAAGCGAGTGGTGAGATTATCCCAAGAGGTGATGGATCCTGCGGGTAGACGTTCTAGCCACTGACTAGCTTGGTCCCGCAGAGAGAATTGGAAGAGACGTAATCGGGTAGTCTTTCGAGTGTCAACATCAAGGTCTATGGAATCTACGATCTTAAGAAAGTCCTTGAGGTGTTGATTTGGATCTTCGGAACGAAGTCCATGGAATGCACATCCGATTTGCACCAACCGGATGGTGTCGGATCGCAAGGGAGACACATTGGCTCCTTGAGTAAGCTCAATGGTGTTTCGATAGCCTTGATGGCTAGGACGGGAGTATTCTCCTAAAGTACGGGCAATAGGAGGTTGGTTTGGTTGGGGTTGGTTGTTTGGTTGAGGTGGGTTGATGGGATCAAGGATGATACCACCTTCCATGATGTCGGATGGTAATGGTTACGAACAAAGATACAAAGAAAAAGATAGACTAAAGAAAACCTAGAAAAATAAAAATAAAAATCTCACTAGAAAGGATTCTAATGAGTAGACCTAAGTAAAAATAAAATTTTCAACCTAAGCAATAACTATTCCCCAGCAGCGGCGCCGAAAACTTGATGCGTGGGTTTTGCAACCTTTGCACTTAGGTTTTACCTCTCAAGGGATCTTGAGAAGCTTACAACCCCCACCAGGCAGTGTACCTGACCGATGTAGTATAGTGTAGTGGCAAGTACCGGGGGATTGATCGTTCACTCGGAGGATAGTGTCGTTAGGCTTGAAAAGCTACTCCTAGTTAGGTCTAAGGGTTGAGGGATGATTCTTTTTGCATTTTTATTTTATAGAAAGCAAGTAAAAATCTCGGTTTTGGAAGGAGTGGGCGGAATTAGTTGCTAGTCAACTAACCCAAATGTCTACTATTAAAAATAAAATTAAATAACAAGAAAATTAAAGTGGTTGTGAAACTTATATATGAGGAATATGTGTTTACTTAGATTTCCTTACTCCCTAAATATCTTTTATATGTTAATTGGTTTGTTGTGATTATGTGGATGACGGGTTGTATTCCTTTAAACCATTCGTAGGGCCGTGTACGATCTTCCCTAACTCTATAAGCTCCTACTTCACTCCTATGTCGAGCCGATTTAAGCTCCTAACATGGGATCATTAGAATTCGCTCATGCATTAAATACAACCAAATAATCGTAGTACACATCCGATTCATGTTTCTTAAGACGTTCAAGCAAATTACCGTATAGGAGGTTAGCCAGTTTTCTTAAGCCTAACATCGACTGCTCCTAACCACAACAATCACAAGCAAACCAACAACAAAAAAAGACCTAGCCTAGCATGTTAATTGAAAGACAAGCGTAAGATATAATCTAACAACACATAGACATATTGAATGATTTGGAAGAAGACTTATCTTTAATTAAGCATCAAGGTTTCAAGGGTGAAGAACCCTTAAAAATACAGAAAAGTTCGAGCTAGGGTTTTTCCCAAAAGTTGCACACTAATGAATGAAACTTAGAAAAGTATATATAGATTTTACAAGCTGACGGCGTCACGTTCTAGTGTGTGACGCCGTCACCTCGCCGCCAAACTTATATTCGGATTGCTCAGATCCAACTTTGACGCCGTCCCCTTATAATCTCTCCAGGCCGTCTCCCTTTGTCACATAACGTGACGGTCTAGGCGTCACAAAGCGTGACGCCGTCACAAAAACTCTCTGGGGCGTCTCGTGTAAACTTCGTATCCATCTCTTTGTCAAAGCGTGACGCCGTTACTAGCATAACGTGACGCCGTCAGGTACTGTTTCCAGCATATTTTGAGACTTTGTCGTTTTCTTCACTTTTATACTCCAAAAACGTCCAAAATAGCTTCTTTTCCAGATTTCATCTCCAAAGTACCTAAAATGACAAAAGGAACGATTTAGGGCAATATTTGATCAAATAATTACGGATTAGGGCTTAAATGACCCTCTAAAAGCGGTACACTTTTCGCTTCATCAATATATAAAGTATTTAACAAATCGTTTTCTTTATTACTGTATTATACCAAGTAAAAAGTATATATTTTAAACGTATTTGGGATATATTTTTGGATTTGTGTTAGTGAGAACAATAATGTGGCATTGTGCGCTCTTGCTAATAATCACATCTATTGAATAAAAGCATGAAACTAGAAACACACACATTGAACATATCTTAGCGTAGATTTTGCTTATAGATGTTGCTTTCTTAGTGTTAAATAAAAAAAATATGCACTTGACTCGAACTATATGCTTATGTTTAATTTCATATGTAATAAAAGGCATTGTTATCAATAAGGTTACTGTCACAACAAACGTGGTATCAAGCAAAAAATTTTTATGAAAAAGTAATTGTTTTTATGTTGACAGCGCATTACAAGGGTATCCTTGTTTTTATATGAAATAGTCTTCTACTGCTATTTGAAGTTATTCCACCCTAAATTATCACTAACCGTAAAGTCTATCACGAAAAATGTATAACCCAAAAATATTTCTCACCAAAAGTTACAGTTACGAGGTACCCGTCCGTCGCAATGTGCGAGTGTCCTGCTAGTATAAAGTAAATCGCATATTTGACACAAAAGTTAATCTTTTGGCAATCCATTAATGCTTGGTTAAATGAAAATATATAAAAGCCATAGATTGTTTATATAGAAATGAAAGGAAAGTTGATGGCGAATGATCTCTTATAGCACTTAACTGAGACATAGACACGTAGTATTATAAATTTATAATTTCGAAGTGTTTTTTCAAAACCCTTTTTATTGAAAAAAATTAGACCAATAGGAAAACTCGATTTTGCCATGTAGGCGAAATCGAACAATATGATTGGTCAATAAAAAGTCAAAATTAAATTAATTTTTGTCAAACTTAATAAATTTGGTGGAGAAATTTGGTTAAGAAAAAAAATGCATAAAAATATAGGTGTCAAATTTATGAAAAAGAAAACTGAAAAAAAAGAAGTAATTAATAAAACTTTAGTGGTTGAATTTTAAATTAATTACATAGAGTTAAGTGTAAAATTACAAGTTTCCATGTTTTATAATAACTTTAGAAAAAACACAAATAACCCCTTATACTATATTATATTAACTTTGTTTAAAATTACATGAGTATTATTATTAGATTTTAGACTTTCATCCATTAAAATTACAAAATTTGTTAAATATGCGAATTAGTTTTAATATTGTTAGTTTTAGACTTTCATCCATTAGAATATTTGTTTTAAATAAGGACACGTGTTATTCTATTTAAAACTTTAATTTATGCGTACACGGGTTTGGATATTATATACAGCTAAATTATTAGTAACGAGAATATATAATTCAAATGGTAAGCACGGGTTACTGTGATATGAAAATAAATATACACAATTTTACTTATAACAACGACTCATTAAATTGTTATTTAAAATTTATATATGAATATCTATAAAAATATTTTAAAAACTTTATGGAGCATATTTTAGCTTTATTAACACTCATTATGTGCTACTAAACTCGCACATTTTGTACAACATGATATCAATAGTTAAAGTTAAACAAATAACATCAACATTAACCTCAGCATTTCTGTCAGTTAAAAACGTTATACAAATCTAATTATTAAAAAAAAAAAAAAAAAAAAAAAACAAAAAAAAAAAAAAAAAAGCAAACACATGGGTTAGATAGTTATTATTTAATTTAGAATGTGTTTTCCTTAAATTAAAAAAAAAAAATGCACGCATCACAATCCTTATTTGATAATCACCTCCTAAATCAAAAAAAGAAAAACTACGTAAGTGATAACCTAACTTTATTCATCGACGTGATGTTTCATCAAAAAAAAAAAAAAATTAGTAGTTGGCCGTTTTAAAGGAATTAAAGCAATGTACATGAGAATTATTAAGCAAAAATATATAGTTTTTTAATCAGGTTATTACGTTACTATAATGCGATAATGTTATTTACTATACTGCAATAATGTTATTGAGTTAGTAATCACAGATGTGAGATACAACCATTCTTCTATACTTATGATTTGTGTGTTAACCTCTTTTTGCTTATGCATAGAATCTGAAAGAGGCCTCAACAGAACTTTGGCTTATGCGTTATCTAGCTGATAGTTTTTAATAGCTTTTTTTATGGTTTAACTTTTTGTTATACATATTAACTTTTAGTAACTTTTTTTTTAAATGTTTTATTGAAAACTTCTACACTTAATATTTGTGTTTTTACTATAAACACACTAAGCTATGATAGAATTAGTCGTGAGTTCAGGGGTTTTTTACTAAGCTTCTCAAAAAGCTTATAGCTTTATCATAAACTTATTGTGTTATGGTAATTGAATAAGCCAATAAACACCTTTAATAAGCATAACCAAACGCCCCTTTAGTTCTAATGTGAAGTTTTCTTATTTGATGTTATAACTAACTTTGTTGTTATCCTCACTATAATGCAACCCGTAAGTGGTTTTTGCAGTTTTATGATCCTATCACAAACACTAATGTGTAATGCAATTTGTTGTGTGCGTTCTTTAGAGGAGGATTATGTATCAACACGTGATTGTCATGGAAGGATTTTCTACGCCTGCTCAAGGTATGAATGTATAATTAAGTTGAGTTGCTGATGTTGATAATACATGAATGTATTTTAATGTACCAAAGATGTATTTTAGTGCCTATATGGAGAAATTTATGGTAGGAATTCTTAGTAGGTGTCTTTGAATGAGTTAATGAAACTTAGCAAGTGTTTGTTGTCATTGATAACACTATTGGTGTCAAACAATGGTATAAAATATGGGTATCTTTTACCTTGATGATTTACGCCAATTGTAAAAAAAAAGTTGCACTAAAGTGAAATTAAGGTCGGTAAGGATTCAAACAATCATAAAAGACTTGCGAATGTACTCTTTGTCATTTTTTTCATGCATTTATAATTTACTTATACAAGTAATTATAATTTCATTATATAGTTCCGTCTCAAAGAAAAATTATTTTTATACATTATACATAAATGTAAGATTAAATTTGAGTTATACCCATTACATCTTTTTTTGTTTCTCTTTATGTAATAAAGAAGCTACTGTTTAAGCATCTATGTTAATTTGGTAATTTTATGATCAAACATGAGAAGTAAATAACACAAACTTATGAAAATACAATTTTTTCAAACAAAAAGTTATATTAGTAAACATGGTATGATGGTTATTAATAATCAAGGAAATGAATCAATCTTCAAAGTTATCTAAATATGCTACATATTTTAACGAAAATATAAGTAATAGAAATACCACAATTACAAAACACATCGTAAATTGATAGCATGGGTTTGCAAAACTAAAAACATATATCACTAACATCTCATGCAAGTCAAGTATCATCATGTTATTTTGCTTAAATAATAAAATATAATTTTAATCCAAAAGCATTCTCCTAAAATAATAGGTAGATTATAACATATATACATATGTTTTTTTTTTGTAGTCCACCAAGTAAAACCAAATGAAACATGTTAAGTGATTCATTTCTTAATCGATAATAATACATAATTAAAATGAAATTTTAAAAATCCTGTGCGTGCACAGGTATTATAACTAGTTAATTGTTACACAAAACTTTTTGAATTCAAGTGATCAAATGCATAACACAAAAATACAAACTAATGTAACCCAACTTGGGTTATGATCGTTACTACTATTCATAACACAATTAGAAAAAAGTACTGCATGAACCCTTGCTCGAATATGAAAGGAATTATCAATCCAAAATTATTATCTTAAAATATAAAATAAAAAAAGACACATATGCATGGATACTCGTTGAGTATATACTATTCAAATGCATATAACATGAGCATTTTAAAGTTTTCATTACCAACATTCAGAAAATTGTCACATAAATCATGATTTGATGGTTCATATAATAAATGGAAATGCATATGACACAAGCATAAACTTTGACTAGACCCTCATGAACCATTAAGTGTCATTTTGGACATTTAGTGACCACATGTCAAACCCGGACCTATTTTTCTTTACCGTTTCATTATTGGAAACGGTTCGTCAAACGTTGATTGTAAAGAATATATTATTTAACTTTATAACCGGGTAATAATAGTATTTCAAACTATGAACTTTTCTATTGACCAAAGGGTACTAAAATAATGAGTCTAGGTTTAGTGTTAAATGGATTTATATTACAATACATCCAATGCAGTTTGGTTGTGTGTGTAATAACACTAAAACAAACACACTCTTCCTGGCCCTTTGGAAAGTATCTTGTCTTCCAGCCATTACTAGAAATTTCGTTCTCACTCTTGAATTATATTATTCGTATGAAGCTTCATTAGTTCCTTTCATTGCTTTCAAAAGTTCTTTCAAAAAAGCAGTTTGCTCTTGAGAGAGAAAATGGGAAGAGGAAAGATAGAGATCAAGAGAATTGAAAACACAAGCAACAGACAAGTCACATATTCAAAAAGAAAGAATGGAATCATCAAGAAAGCTAAAGAAATAACTGTTCTTTGTGATGCTAATGTCTCTCTTGTTATCTATGGGTCTTCTGGCAAGATGTATGAGTATTGTAGCCCAAAAACAAAGTACATATCTCTTTAAATTTTGGTTTTGCGTCCATTACTTATTAGGGTTTTCTTTTTGTGGGAAGATATTAATTTATTTTTTGGTTTCATTTTGTTTTGTACTTTAATTTGGTAGCTTGATTGACATGCTGGATCGATATCAAAGGCTTTCCGGAAACAAGTTATGGGATGCTAAACATGAGGTACCTAGGTTTTACTCACTCTTGTATACCCTTTTTTCTTGCTAGATCTGGTTATTTGTTTTTTTTCAGTACTAGAGGGTATGAAAAGGGTTTGATTTATGCTTATGCTAAAATGATGTCAAGTAACTGGATGTATAAATTATATGAACCGATCTACATATAGCATAGGATCAAATTGACATGCATTTTCTCTCACTAAGATTATATGAAATGTTACATCCATGTACACATCTGGTAGTAGCTTGTGTTCTCTCTCTTCCCTTTACTTGCAAAAACCTAAAGTAATATTTCAGTGCTTTATGTTTGTTGGAATAAATGGAAGTACAACATATTATTATACACATCTGAGGTTTAGAGTTTAGTCTCTTGAATGGTGATTGATTGATGTTTACTTTTTGGTTATTTTGGAAACTACTATTATAGAACCTGCAGAATGAAATTGATAGAATCAAGAAAGAGAATGAGAGCATGCAAATTGAGCTCAGGTATTTCATTGTTCTGTGTCTCTAGCTAACTCTTGAGCTAGATCTGTTGGTGAATAATATTATTATTGTTATTGTTATTGTTATTGTTATTATTATTATTATTATTATTTTAATGTTTGTTTCAGGCACTTAAAAGGAGAAGAAATAACATCTTTGAACTATGAAGAACTAATTAACTATGAAGATGCACTCGAAAATGGACTCACAAACATTCGTGAGAAAAAGGCAAGCCTTATTGAACCATTTTCTTGTAAACCAAGATTGCACATATGTGTGTTTTATATATATTGACATTCTTTTTTTTTTTTTATTTATTATTTTTTTTTTTTTCCAATTTTGAACAGGATGAAATTCCTAAAATCATGAGCAAGCATGTAAGTGTTAGTTCTCCATCGTCTCTTTGTCCATGTCGACTAAACTTTGAATATGCTTAATTTGTGTCTCTCTTTGATTTAGGGACAAGATCTCGAGGAGGAAAATAAGCAACTTATGTATTTGGTGGTAAGTTCTTTTTTTTTTGGGTAAAAGGTCAACGACCCGGTAAATATATTACTCCAAAAATCATTTAAGTACAACGGATATGGGTGAATCCCATATCTCAGCCCGTTACATAGGCGAAAAGCTTACATAACAAGATACTTCCTATTTTCTAAACAAGAAAACAAAACCACTAACTACATGATAATAAAAAACTCTGACAAAATATAAATTACTTCCTACGACCTTGAAGATTAAAGCCATACATGGCATTAAGAGCATCCAAATTCCCAGGAAGGTCATAAATTTGCTTCGAATAATCATCATAGTCATCAAACTCATCTTCACGCTCATGGCCACCACCAAAAAGATTTGTTGATTCGTCGAACGTGTTAAGAACCTCATCATCATCACTATCAGAAACCACAACATCACCCACCTTTGAAAATGGGTTATCCCTCTTAGTGGAAGAGGTAGACGGAACAGGATGACCATCATCATCCACAAGAGTAGCTTTCCCATCAATAAGTAGCTTTTCAAGCTTCCCAATTTTCTCAACTATAGGAGTAGAACCAACTCCCTTTGTTCCCATTGAATCACTCACAAGCGGTTCTTGTGATGCATTACCGTTTAACGACTCATCCATATTAACTTCCATTGTACGACCAGAATCCACATCCTTGTTGTTGTCAATAGTAGGAACACCAAAAGCATCCGTATCATCCATATTAAGAGCATCAAACTGGTTTGATGTAGAGATCTTCGTTCCACTAGAACTAGCCACATCAGAAGTCTTCTTCTTAGTGCCATCCACTTTCTTAGGTTCAGGAGGAGTCTTTTTGGGTTGATATTGAAATTGCTTACCCACAACAGGTTTAGTATACCCTCCTTGACCTGGATTTGTAGGACCTCCTTGCTTACCCTTTTTCTTTTTAGTGACAGTCTTGAAACCGTCATTAGCAGGCTTAGTAGGCTGAGCAACAGGTACAACAACTTTTGGACACTCAACCATAGTATGACCAAAAATCTTACACTTCTCACACCGAGGAGGTTTCCACTCGTATTCAACCCTTATCTTCTCAATAGTCGATCCCGATCCATCAAGTAAAGGGATTTCAACAGTAAGGCTTTCCCTGAGCACCTCATCCGACTTCACTTCAATCATGCATCTAGCAAAACTACTACGACCCCACGATTCCTTGCACATTTGGCTAGTAAAGGCATCTAACTTTTTTGGCGTGCCAATCAATGTTGCAAGAAGACTAAGGCCATCATCAGAAAATATAGCAAGAGGAACATCATGGAATTTAACCCACACCGGGATGTTGGTCAAATCCTCTTTAAGCAAATTGGTGTTCAATGTCCATGGTTTAAGAATAATAGGGACATTTCTAATCAACCAAGGGCCGTTTTCAAGCACATCATCAACACCTTTCTTCGAATTGAACTTAAAGAAGAAGAACCCCTTTGCATTCATCATTACCTTTTGTAACCCGTACTTAGCCCACACATTGCGTACATAGTAGTCAACAACAGGAAAAGCAAGGCGTTGGCCAAGAAAGTACCCATACAACGTATTCTCAAACCTATTGTTTACCTCTTCAACCACTTTCATAGGAACAGACAAATCCACATCATTTGATTTCTTGCTACATTCCAGCCTACGGAAATTAGATATGTGTTTCTTAGGTTCATTAGAAGTAGCACTCGCATATGATGTAGACGGTTGCTTCAATTCATCCATGCCAACCTTATCAACACCAACAACCCCATGTGAATTCGTATCAACCGTTTCAGTACTAGGAGCATGGTTAGCATCCCCATGTGAGTCATTGGTGGGAGATAAGCTCAGTTTTCCAGCCATTTTAGCAACGTTAACTCCATCACCTTCAGGAAGATTACAATCATCACCATCATTAACCATTGAAGGAGAGGCAAGTGAAACCGGCTCCACTTGCTTAGGCACATCTTTAGAGGAACCTGTTGCAACATCCACGTTCAAATTGACACTATTAGGGTTCATTGTTGAGGCTGACCTCAACTCACCAAAGCTAATAGTGGCTGTAGCATCCTTATTACCAGCAACACCAAGTGAAACCGGCTTCACTTGGTTTGTTGTAGCATCATTGGTCTCATTAAGTGATGGGAATTCAAAAGGTTTAGGGTAATCATCCGTAGCAGCCCTTGACTCCCCAACAACACTAGTAACCACATTAGTATTCAGAACATTCGTATCACTAATCGACCAAAACTCCTCCATAACATTCGTACCCATCGATGCAACACATGGAATCGGCTCCATACGTTTAGTTGCAACATTCGCATCAAAACCAGAAGACTTAGCATCACCAGCTACATCAACACTACGCAATGTCTCGTCATGAACAACATCAACCGTATCCAAATCATGATCAACCGAACCAGTTTCGGTTTTCTTTTTCTTTACTCCTCTCCCTCCCGAATCCAAAAACCCAGACTTCATACTCAACTCATGTAAAACTCAAAAACAGAACTCGAAGCGCCAGTTGCGTCAAGCTTCAATCACGCTTGGTGGTAAGTTCTTCAATCTTTATACATCTTGAAACTCTAGATGGTGGCCTAAACATTACCTCTTCTAGATGGTAAAACTCATTAGTTTTAGTGTAGAAGGAAGTGCAATTCACCATAGCGCATAACTTTATTTCTTGTTGTTGATATATGATATTTATTGGACAATTCAGATTCTTAAAGCGTGCAGAATCACGAACAACTATTATGTTGTAGCGAATAATTTCTAAATATACATACTTACGAGTTTGAAAAGCTCATTACCATACTTTACACCTAAAGTTTTACTACTAAATCTCCACATATATACATATATAATTTATGAACTACCTCAATATTTCATCCATACAATAATACAATTAATTAAAGTATCTGTTTTCATATCATCCTTAAGGTCATTTCATAGGATTGAACCTCTTTTAATCTTTACACTTATGGTCGTGAATGTTTTTATGTTATAGACTTCTATTTATCAGTAGTTTTATCTTACTTTAATGTCATTTGAATTGGTCCTTAGTACCTAGATTACAGGGGTCTTATGCTACCTAGTTTACATCTTAGTGGCAAGTTAATTTTAGTTACTTTGCAATTTAACTATTGAGTCATTAATGCAATAGGTAATGGTTTATGAATTTATTGAAAGTTGCATGAGGTTAGTTTTCCCTCGAATGATCATACCATTTTCTTCCAGTTTTCCTTCTCATTTCTTTCAAAATAGATAGAAAACGGAACCAAGGCAAACGTTGATATCAATTTCTGAAGTTGCAAACAGGAAGTTATAGTCGAGGATGCAAACTTTGATAATTTTTTAAAAAACTACACTACGAATCGGTTCGTTAATTATTGGGGCAAATTATAAAAATAGCAAGATATTTTAAAATTTTACTCTACAATTTTTGGATTAAGATCTCTAAAGTTGTCTTTAATATGATAGGTCATGTTGAGTCGTTGACCAATCATATGGAAGTTACATAGATAAATATTTTTCTTTTAATTAAAATTAACCTTTCATGTTTAAACGAAACTTGAGGGGATCATTTTTCACAATTTTTTCTCTCCAGGGGGCACATACTCACACTGCCCCCTTCCCGTCTTCGCCTCTGGTTGCAAATATAAAGTAAATTATTGTTTATACTATTATATAAACGTAAAAAAAATGTTGTTGTAGAAGTATATCTAGAATCAGAACTGCAATGCACTAGACCAAATATAACTGTCTCTAGCTAGCTCTTATATTGTCATATTATTTATATTGGTATCATTAGACAAAAGGTTTATATATATATATATATATATATAAA
>LBNU01031861.1:142659-164486 GCA_014162995.1 Artemisia annua
GGGGGGGGGAGCGTTGATGATATCAATTTCTGAAGTTCGAAACAGGAAGTTATGGTCGAGGGGGCAAACTTTGATAATTTTTAAAAAATACACTACAAATCGGTTCGTAAGTGGGGCAAATGTTGATATCAATTTCTGAAGTTGCAAACAAGAAGTTATAGTCGAGGATGCAAACTTTGATAATTTTTTAAAAAACTACACTACGAATCGGTTCGTTAATTATTGGGGCAAATTATAAAAATAGCAAGATATTTTAAAATTTTACTCTACAATTTTTGGATTAAGATCTCTAAAGTTGTCTTTAATATGATAGGTCATGTTGAGTCGTTGACCAATCATATGGAAGTTACATAGATAAATATTTTTCTTTTAATTAAAATTAACCTTTCATGTTTAAACGAAACTTGAGGGGATCATTTTTCACAATTTTTTCTCTCCAGGGGGCACATACTCACACTGCCCCCTTCCCGTCTTCGCCTCTGGTTGCAAATATAAAGTAAATTATTGTTTATACTATTATATAAACGTAAAAAAAATGTTGTTGTAGAAGTATATCTAGAATCAGAACTGCAATGCACTAGACCAAATATAACTGTCTCTAGCTAGCTCTTATATTGTCATATTATTTATATTGGTATCATTAGACAAAAGGTTTATATATATATATATATATATATATATATATATATATATATATATATATATATATATATATATATATATATATATATATATATATATATATATATATATATATATATATATATATATATATATATATATATATATATATATATATATATATATTACAATATCCTTATATTCTATTTAACTATCCAAGCTGATATTTGGGATAAATATACACGCAGCAACAAACTGAAATGGCATCTCTGGGAGATTATCAAGCTCAAGAACCATTTTCATTTCGTGGTCAACAAATGCAACCTAACTTGCATAAGAGGATGTAAACGGTTTTCTTATTAAACTGCATCTTATTGTAATTCACAATTGTGGTGATTTAGTAAGGTTTTAGTAAGGTTTGTGTTGTCATAATACTTGAATCTTTAAACTCCGACTTTATGTTTGTATGATTAACATTTCAACTAAACCATTAGATGTGTGCTGTCTTCGTTATAAACCAACTATTAGTTCGTGAAACTTTATATGAACGTATAATTAAAAACAAAAAAAAGAAGTAGAATAGTCGTTTTGCAATAACATATTGTATTGCATGTGACATAGTGTCACGCAATGTTCTAAAAGGCGTGAGGCGTGGCATGGCGGCACAGCCACGCCTCAAGCCTTACGCGCCTTTGGCGTTTCTTAAGGCGTGCTTAAGGCGGCAACAAAATATTTATAAATTTATGTATTTATAATTTTATATCATTTTATAAGAGCAATTTCAAATACTAAAGCCCAAATCCCAAATAGCCAGGCCCAAATACGAGGCCCAAGTAGGAATTTAGTTTTGAAATTACAAGGCCCAAGAAAGAAATAACCCAAATACTTGAAATTCAAGCCCAAATCCATAAATCACCTAAATGCTTCTAAAAATAGCGCCACGCCTTACCAAAAAGGCGCGCCTTTGCACGCCTTATTCCACGCCTTTTCACACGACGCCTAGACCTCACGCCTTGGTTCATTTCGTGGCGCCGAGGCCACGCCTCGCGCCTTGGCGGCGCCTTGGCGCGCCTTTTAGAACATTGGTGTCACGTGTTAACCACTTTGACTTTTTCTCCCAAGCTTCACTCCCCATGGCTTTTTCTCAGGTAACACCACCATAACCTAAACCAAATTAACTCAATTTTAATCCACCAAATCTCAATTACTTCAAAACCCACTTCCAAAATCACATATCCATCACTTGCCCCAATTAATTTCTGGATTTCGGGTTTTACACGATGACCATTAAATATAAACAAAAAACAGACTCTGACGGGTGGATTTGGCGAATTGGAAAACATGATCGCTCAAAGGATGGAGGGGCTGGTAAGTCTATTGATAATCCTTTTGCACGATCTGTTGAAAATGTGTCTTCTTCCTTTTTTATTACGAATTTCCCAAATACTTTGGATTCAAAGGCTTTATGGACGTGGTGTATGAGGCATGGAAAGGTTGTGGATGTTTATATTGCGAAAAAACTTTCAAAATTTGGGAAACGATTTGGTTTCATTCGATTCATGGGGATTAAAGATGAGAATGAATTTGCAAGTAAATTGTCACAACAGTGGATTGGTTCACATCATTTGTATGTCTCTGTAGCAAGGTTTAAGAGACCTATCGCTAATAATAGGGAGAAACCAGTGAAACAAACAAGTTTTTAGGAGAAAGGGAATAAGGGGTCATTTGCAAGTGTTGTAGCAGGAAAGGGGTCATGCCACGATAAAGCTAGTATGGGAGTCTCGTCAAAGGAATCAGAGACAATAGGTATGAAACATTTGGTATTGAATGAGAATGATATGTTAAAGTTTGATGATTCTGATGCGGTCGTGTTAGCAAAGGTTAGACAGGTAGAAATAATGACAGAATTGTATGGGATACTGGAAAATGAAGGTTTTGATGAGGTTGAGATTCACCATGTGGGAGGGCTTTGGGTTTGGATTGAATTCAAAACTCAAAAGGTGTGCCTTCGTTTCAAGTCTAAGGATCTAAAAGCTTATTTTTCTGAGAAGCAACATGTAGTACGTGGCCTTGTGGTGGAGGAAAGAATGACGTGGATTGAAATTGAAGGTCTTCCTTTGTGTGCTTGGGGATTAGAGGTTTATAAAAAGATTGGAGGTTTGTGGGGGAAATTTATGTTTTTTTGATGATGAAACGATAGATAACCCTAGTTGTGGGAGAGTATGTATTCAAACAACTGAAAAACAACTTATCTCTGAAACGATTCAGGTGAAAGTGGCGGAAGTATCATACTTGGTAAGAGTTAGAGAGACCAAAAGCTGGTCCATAAAAATTGACAAACCGAAAGGTGTAAGCGAGTCGAATTATAGTTTGGATGGGAGTGATGAAGAGGAGAGCAATGATGGCTTGAATTTTGTGGATCAAGAGTCGAAAATGTCGGATGGCCCTGCTGATAATAAGGAACAAAATAAATCTATGGATGGGAGTGATGATGTGGAACAAACATTTCATGAATCAAAGGGTTGTCTAGTGGAGGAAACATTCTATAATAAAGATAGTCTCATAGATAAAGAAATGGGAGTGGATGAAAAATATGTAAATGAGAATGAAGAATTGGAGCAGGAAATAGAATCGGAGTCCCTTAGTTGTCCACCTGGATTTGAAAATTTAAGAAAAGAAAATTTTCACGTGAATCAACTAGGTAGTGGTCGGAATCAAACAACAAGGTGTGGCACTTTTTTTGGAAAGAAGAAGGATCGGAAAACATGTACACAAATTGGAGAAAGGAAAGGTGTAATCAGTATTAATGATGAATGTTCTTTCAATTAATGCCCGTGGGATTGGTGGCTCGAAAAAGAGGAAGTGGATAAGAAACTTATGCTTTCAACATGGAGTTTCGTTTTTAGGAGTGCAAGAAACGTTAATGACTCAAGTTAAGCTCTTTCATTTGAAGTCTATGTGGGGAAATTATCAATTTGATTTCGCGTGTAGTACAGCTCGAGGCCATTCAGGGGGGATAGTTTCGTTGTGGGATACGGCGGTCTTCGTTAAATCTAACATTCATTGTGGGGTTAACTATGTTATAGTGGAAGGTATTTGGTCGGGAATTAGTGATAACTGCTTCCTCATAAATGTGTACGCCCCGCAAGATGTGGAAGCTAAAAAACAATTGTGGGAGGATATCACTCGATACTTGAGTGATAAATCTGGACATTTTATTTTATTTGGAGACTTTAACGAAGTGAGGTATGAGTCTAAAAGATTTGGGTCGCTGTTTAATTCTCAAGGTGCGGAAAATTTTAATGAATTTATTAGTCAGTTGGGTTTGCTGGATCTAAATATAGGAGGGCGAAATTTTACTTGGATGAATAAGATGGGAACGAAAATGAGCAAACTTGATAGGTTCTTGCTTTCTGAAAGCGTGCTTAATGCAGTCCCGAACATGACTGTGGTAGCGAACATGACTGTGGTAGCTTTGGATCGTAAGTGGTCAGACCATATTCCAATCTTACTTCATTCCAATAAAGTTGATTTTGGTCCCACTCCATTTCGATTATTTCATTCTTGGTTAGAGATTGAGGAATTTAATGATGTGATGGTGGATAGCTTTAATTCTTTTCAGAATGTTCATGGCTCGGCTTTGGTTAACTTTAAGAATAAATTAAAACACATCAAAGGGAGCTGTAGGTCGTGGCACAAGGAATTCAAAGAGAAGAAAAGTGTTCGTTATAAAGTTCTATCTAGTAGTATAGGGGAGGTCGAGAGAAAGATGGATGAAAAATGTGCTTCCCAAGATGAGGTAGCTCAAAGATTGATGTGGATTAAAGAGCTTCAGGATATGGAGCGGTTAGAAGATCTAGACGTTGCTCAAAAAGCAAGGATTAAGTGGGAGGTAGAGGGTGACGAGAACTCGGCATTTTTTCACGGTTTACTGAAACAAAGACGTCGTACTCAAATGGTACAAGGAGTGATGGAAGATGGTGAGTGGCATACGGATCCTGGAAGAATAAAAAATGTGTTCAAAGAGTTCTATAGCAATAAATTCGCTGATATTAACCCGTGTATTCCATCTCTTGATCGGTCCAGATTCACTCAATTGAATGAACAGGATATTGTTTTTCTTGAAAGGCCGTGTTCTCTTGAAGAAATAAAAAATGCAGTGTGGAGTTGTGGTAGTGAGAAAGCTCCTGGACCTAACGGTTTTTCTTTTAAATTTATCAAGTAGTATTGGGAGGTAATGCAATATGATATCTTCAATTATGTGATGGAGTTTTGTAATCACAGTAAACTGCCTCTTGGATGCAATGCTTCTTTTATATCTTTAATTCCAAAGGTTTCGAACCCTATTTTTGTCAAAGACTATCGTCCTATTTCATTGATAGGTTTACAATATAAAATAATTGCAAAAATGTTGGCATTAAGATTGTCGAGGGTTGTTGGTAAGCTGATTAGTAGTGAGCAATCGGCTTTTATAAAAGGGAGACAAATACTTGATGGACCGCTAATGGTAAGTGAGGTTATGGAGTAGTATAAATCGAAGCATAAGAAGTTAATGGTGTTCAAAGTCGATTTTGAAAAGGCGTATGATTCCTTATGTTGGGAGTACCTTGATTATGTTATGATGCAGTTCGGATTTGGGAGTCGTTGGAGAAATTGGATTAGAGAATGTTTGTCCTCAGCCAGATTGTCTATTTTGATAAACGGGAGTCCAACGGATGAAATTTCGATGTATCGAGGGTTACGTCAAACAGATCCTCTATCTCCCTTTCTCTTTGCAATGGAGGGGCTTCATTTATCAATTCAAAAAGCTGTGGAAGATAAACGGATTACAGGGGCGTTTGTGGGGGAGAATAAATTCAATATTTCACACTTATTCTATGCGGATGACGTTGTCTTCTTATCAGAATGGAATGCTAGGGAAATAGATGGTATTTTACAAGTGCTTAATGATTTCCATGCACAATCAGGTCTTAAAATCAATATTGGTAAGTCTAATTTGTATGGAATTGGTGTTAGTATGGAAGATGTTTCTAACATGGCTCGTGCTTCAGGATGTGCTCCTGGGTCTTTACCATTTTCTTACCTAGGTGTCACAATGGGAGCTAATATGGCACGTAGAAGTAACTGGGATATAGTGTTGCAACGCTTCCGTAATAGGCTTTCTAATTGGAAAGTGAAGATGTTGTCTATAGAGGGGAGGCTAACATTGATCAAGTCAGTTCTAGGGAGCTTGGGTATTTATCTAATGGCTTTATTCAGGGTGCCGGATGGTGTGCTATCGAGTATGGAACAAATGAGGTCTCGGTTTTTTTGGGGGAGTCAAGAAGATGAGAAAAAAATAGCTTGGGTGGCGTGGGATAAGACTCTAGCGTCCATGGATAGAGGTGGGCTGGGAATCGGCAGTTTGGCTTCGATAAACTTAGCTCTCCTTCAAAAGTGGAGATGGCGTTTTTATAACGAAAAAGAAGCTCTATGGTGTCGTGTGATAAAAGCAATTCATGGAGAAGATGGAGGAATTTCAAATAGAGAGGATCAACGTATAAAAAAAGGCACTTGGGCTCGGATTATTGGTTCGGTAAATTATCTCCATGATAAGCAAATCATTGACTATAATACAGTCAAGTATAGGCTTGTTAGTGGGGATAAAATTCGCTTTTGGCTGGATACTTGGATCGAAGAGCAACCATTAAGTGTCCGGTTTAATCGTTTATTCAGATTGGAGCTAGACCCTAACTGTAAGGTGTGCGAGAAATGGAGTGATGGAGGTTGGATATGGAATTGGCGAAGAGTTGTAAGGGGCGGCATCGAACAAGAACAACTTGAAAATATGTTGTCAATTTTAATGGCCATTCGGTTACAGGAAGGTAATGATTATCTTTGTTGGTCTTTGGATGGTCAAACGGATTTTACGGTTGCAAGCACTCGTCGGCATATTGATGCATTTTTACACACAGGTAGAGATATGGTTACTTTATGGTGCAACTCAGTTCCAAAGAAGGTTAACGTTTTTGCATGGCGAGTTATGTTGGATCGATTGCCTACTCGGTATAATCTATCACGTATAGGATTGGAGATTGAGTCTATCTTGTGTCCCACGTGTGGAGTTGGTATGGAAACCATGTCGCATACATTGTTCGCTTGCTGCTTTGCAAAAGAGGTTTGGCTCAATATTTATAGTTGGTGTAATGTATCCATGTTTAGTGGTGAGTCGTTTTCTGAATGGTGGGAATGGTGTGATTCAAATCCAACTAGAAAGAACATAAGATATAAAATGCAGGTAATAGGTCTAGCTACATGTTGGACGATATGGCGGTACAGAAATTCTGTGCTTTTTGATGCCGGAAGGATGCGTAGAAGAGATATAGTAGATAATATTATTCTGTTGTCGTTTTCTTGGCTAACCCATCGTAACCAAAAATATAAGGTTTCGTGGGTTGATTGGCTTAAGTATCCTTTGTAATGTTTTTTAATCTAGTTTTTTGCTAGACTCTCGCAATGAAATGCTGTTCAAAAAATAAATAAATAAATAAATAACATATTGTATTCTTTAGTAGTCACAGAAAATGCCAACGAAATATTTCACAACACATTGTCGATCCAGAATGACCGCCTAATATTCTCGCCCCCATAATTATCCCTACCATTGCGCTTCATGTGAGTAAATTTAGGTTGTTGTCAACATTCCCGCCAAATTTTCTTGATGAACAAAGAAAAATCGATCACCACAAAAAACACTTCTCACACTCAATTATAAAAATAAACACTTTCAAACGCGTTTACCAAAATTGACACTTCGAGAATTTGAGATTTTCTCGCCTTCCCCTTTTGCTCGCCATTTTCAAAAGAAGACAAAGGTTTTTCTCTACAGGACAAAGAACATGGAGAGCAAATGCTTGCTCGTCCCATGTTTGCTTGCCGTTTTCAGCTACAAAACAAAGAACATGGAGAGCAAATGCTTGCTCGCCTCGGATATGTGGGTTATGTTGAGATTTATGTTCCCTGAAGCATGTGTAAATTTTCGAAGCAATGTTGTGGTCCGTTCATGGTTAGAGCCGACTCGTGATTTCGTTTGTTAAAGAAGGCTGATGTGGTTGGATTGTGATGGTTTGCCCGTTAGAGCTTGGAGCGCAGCCAACTTTTGTAAGCTTGCTTCTAAGTGGGGTAATATTGTGCATATGGATGGCGATTTAGGACCAACCTTAGCCACCACTCGGATATGCGTTGAGACAGAGAGAATGGGCATTATTGCTAAGGAGGTACGCGTTATGATAGATGAATGTATGTTTGTGGTTAGGGTGCGGGAAGTCTCGGGGTGGCTGCCATCTTTTAAAGAGAAATGTGTTATTTCCCAGGACACGGAACCGTCTTTGGAAGGCGATGCTATTGATCTTGTTGAAGAAGAAGAAGTTAATAGTGTTCGGTCCATATAAGAGGAGGATGATCTAGATAATTTACAAGACTCCGATCCGTTTAGTCTATCTGATCTTATTCGTAAGGAGGCTCAACAGGCCAAATTACATAGAATGAAAAAGACTAATCTAGACCCGGTGGTACCGTGTGATTTGGAGGGCGACAAAAAAGAGGATAGTGTTGATGTCTCATTGTCGCACCCTCCGGGGTACACGAATGAGGGCCCCAATGATGATCGATATGTTAAATCGATATGTTACAATGGAAAGAGGCGGATCATGTGGGTCATCTTTCTCACAGAGTGTGCAACAAATCCCGAAACAAGTTTCAGCGGTGGATGGTTTAGATGCCCTAATTAAGATGGGGATTGCTATGGGGTATAGTATGAAGGGATGTGCTCAGGATAAGCTAGATGTTATTAATAGTATCGGAGCAAAACCAGTTGCACAATGAATTGTATCTCAGTTAATATGCAAGGCATCAGGAATGTGGATAAGGGAACGTGGTTAAGAAAGTTGTGCAATAAATATCGGGTCAACTTTGTGGCTATTCGAGAGACTAAGGCCTCTTCTATTGAGATGGGTATGGTTCATTCTTTGTGGGGTAACATGCATTTTGATTATTTGCATTCCAACGCGAGAGGTCTTTCGGGTGGTATTCTAGTTATCTGGGAACCAAACTTGTTCATCAAACAACAATTTTTTTTTTGATAACCATGGTTTCCGACTTTTTTTTGCCGACTAATCCACGGGGTTTGAACCCACCGCTACACAGACTCAAACCAGGAAAAGCCCTCCCTTTTCAGGAGTCTGGGCTTCGCCATCTGAGGAGTCTGGGCTTCTAAGAATGTGAATACTTTGATGGTTTCGGTGTATTTCCCTCAAGATTTGGCTGCCAAAAAACAGGTGTGGGGGTCTCTCCTTTGGCTTTTCTCTAGGACCGAAGGTGAGATTGTGGTTATGGGTGATTTCAATGAAGTCAGAGATGCCTCAGAGAGGTTTGGAACCGTGTTTCATGAACATGCTGCGCGTGATTTTAATCAGTTCATTGATGATTCGGCCTTGGTGGATGTTCCTTTGGGTGGTTTCTCGTTCACGTGGTCGAACAGGTTGGGTACTAAGATGAGTAAATTAGACCGATTCTTGCTCTCGGATGGGATGCTTGATGCTTTTCAACACCTTGCTGCTACGGTGTTGGAAAAAGGCATCCCAGATCATTATCCCATTCTATTGTGTGAGCAAAAGGTTGATTATGTGACTCATCCTTTTCGTTTATTTCATTCTTGGATGGAGCTTGATGGGTTCAACAAGCTAGTTAAGGATTCATGGGAGGTGCATGTTGCTCGGGAAGCGAATGCTATGATTATTTTTAAGAAAACGTTGCAATCTCTTAAAAATAACATTAAGCATTGGAATAATATTAGAAGGCGAACTTCTGAGGCTCATAAAACCCAATTGCGGTCTGAGGTGAAGGATATTCAGTCTAGGGTGGAAGATGGTTCAGCTTCGACAAATTATATCCAAAAAAAGGTCCATCTTAGTAAGCAACTTAGAGACATTGAACATGTGGAGAATCTTGACTTAGCTCAAAAGGCTAAGGTTAAGTGGGCCATCGAGGGAGATGAAAACTCTTCCTATTTTCATTCTTACATTAACTGGAAGAGAAGGCAAGCTGCCATCCGTGGAATTATAAAAGATGGACTTTGGACGATTGAGCCAAACGATGTTATGGCTGAGTTTAGGGATCACTTTCGGTTTCGGTTTTCTAAGGATGGTGGGGTTCGGCCTACCATTCTTTCCGATAGCTTTCTCAAGTTGTCTCCCAATCAGATTACCAGTCTTGATGCTCTTTTTTCTTGCGAGGAGATAAAGAAAGCTGTTTGGGATTGTGGTTCAGATAAGGCTCCCGGTCCGGATGGCTTCACGTTTGGTTTCTTCAATAAATATTGGGAGATGATCAAAGAAGATGTTTTTGCCTTAGTTCGTAGCTTCCAGAACTGTAGGGTTATTCCCCAGGGGTGTAACCCTTCTTTTATTGCTCTTATTCCCAAGGTCAACGACCCGAGATTTACTTCTGACTTTCGGCCTGTAAGTCTTATTGGATGTCAATATAAAATCATCGGGAAGCTTCTAGCAAATAGATTGGCCATGGTGATTGATTCGATTGTTAATCCTGAACAATCAACTTTTATCAAAGGCAGGCAGATTCTTAATGGCCCTATGATGTTAAATGAGATTATAGCTCATTTTAAAGCTACCTGAAGAAAACTTATGGTGATTAAGGTGGATTTTGAGAAAGCGTATGAGTCTCTTTCATGGGACTTTCTCTTTGAAGTCATGAACAAGATGGGATTCACTGTTAATTGGATCGCTTGGGTCAAAGCTGCTCTTACCTCTTCTAAAGCTTCGGTGCTTCTTAATGGAGCCCCTACGGAGGAGTTTGATATTCAGCGGGGGATTAGACAGGGTGATACCTTGTCTCCTTTCTTATTTGTTCTTGCTATGGAAAAATTCCATGTGGGTATTTTGGAGGCTTGTCGGGCTGGCGTGTTTCACGGAATGTCGATTGGCTCCTTAGACATTCGGATATCTCATCTTTTGTATGCAGATGATGCTATTCTTTTGTGTGATTGGGGGGGGGGGTCCATAATGCTAGGTGTATTATTCATATGTTGCGGGTCTTTCAACTAGCTTCTGGTCTCAAAATTAACTTAATAAAAAGTAAGTTAATTAGGATAGGTGTTGATTTCATTGAAGTCCATCAGATAGTCGAGTTGATTGGATGTAGTGCGGTTCGCCTGCCTTTCATTTATTTGGGGGTTCCTGTGGGGTGCAATATGAACCGTATTGATTCTTGGAAGCCGATGATTGATAAATTCACTAAGAAGTTGTCTTCTTGGAAGGCTAAACTTCTTTCTATAGGAGGCCGTTTGACCTTACTTAAGTCTATTATGGGTAGCCTGGCTATCTATTTTATGTGTCTTTACAAGGTTCCCACTAAGGTTCTCAAGGTTCTTGAATCTCTAAGGACGCATTTCTTTTGGGGTGCTGATTTGGGTGAAAGAAAATTGCATTCGATTGCTCGGAACAGGGTGCTTTCTTCTCGTGATTCTGGTAGGCTTGGGGTGGGGAGCCTTGATGTCTTTAATAAGGCTCTTTTGTTCAAATGGATTTGGAGATTTAAGGATAATCCTGATGCTTTGTAGGCGTGTATTGTCACTTCGATTCACGGTGGTCATGGGGAAGGGGGTTCTCGTCCTTCTTCCTCTCGGTTTGGAGGCCTTAGCCCATGGGTTATTATTGGCCGGGCTATGGAGCAATTGGAGGTCAAAGGTTTTCACTTGAATAACTTTTGTAGGATCAAGATGGGGATTGGAGATAAGACTTCCTTTTGACGGGACCAATGGCTAGGTGATCGTCCTCTCATGGATCAATTTCCGAGGCTTTTCCCGTTTGACCCTGACCCGAATGCTAAGGTGGTAGACAGAAATTCTCCGGAGAAGCTTTTGGCGGAATTTGGGAGAGTACCGAGAAGTGGCATTCCAAATTCACAATGGATCACCTTACAGGGCAACCTTCAGGAGTTCATTTTCTCTGAAGTTCCAGATCGTGTTGTTTGGGAGTTGGATGAGTCTGGTGTCTGTTGGATCGATATACTCTAACCAAACTAACTTTGTAGCTTGTAAGGGTTTAGTAATATTGGATAAATCATAAACTACTAACAATGAAACACTGATATAACTCTGTTAAGTATGCGGGATCTACTTTAACAAAGCTAAGAAGAATAACTTTGAACTTCAACGATTATATTAAAATCAAACCTTGCACCTGCTTATATTACAGATTCACTAACAATCCCTAATCGCTAAATATCTCTAATATTGCACTTGCATGTATTCGTATATCTCTAATGCCAACCTAGGGATCCTTTTATAGGCACAAGGAAAACCCTAGTCGGTTTACAATGCTTGAATGACAAGTAAACTAATTCTAATCTAAAGAACATTCTAGAGTTACATAATAATCCTTAAACGTTTTGCATGTTAGTCCTTTATCATAGCAGTCCTTTGATGAGAGCAGTACTTTGACTTTCTTCAACAAGCAGCACTTTGACTTTCTTTATAAGAGCAGTACTTTGACTTTCAGCAGCACTTTGACTTTATAACCCAACAATCCTCCCCTAACTTGAATTTTATTTGCTTGATTTCAAGTTCCTTTGTATTCTCCATAAGTCATGCCAAATTACTCTAGCATTTAACATCTTTATCTTCAAAGAATGATTGTATCTTTATCTTCTGTCTTGTACTCACTGTGGTTGTATTGTCATCATCAAAGTAATCTTTATCAGCAATCCTTATAAGCAACTATCAGCAACAATCTTTACATCAACTTAATCTTTTTCAGCTACTCAGCAACATATGGCAAAATGTACATCAGATCACAAAGTTTCATACTATTCTCATCACATCCAGGTGTGTAAACTCCTGTGAGAGGTGAATCATTGAAAAATAATGGATTTGATGTCTCTTTACCAAAGCCATTAACTCTGGAGTAGCCAATGTTTAGGTTTAAGAACCATGGTACATTGATAACCATATGATTTTTAGCAAATCATCAGCTATCAACGGATTTGTTTAGTCTTTACCAAGAGCTGTTTGCTTTTGGACTAGCTAGTTCTTTTAGTACAATCACTACCATGGTTAACTAATTACCATACAAATGGATTTTACACAGCCTTTACCACAAGCCATTATCTTGTGGGCTAGCCAACTCTTCACTATCACAGATATGGTGAGTTGAGAACCATACAATTTTTAGTAAATTGTCAACTAAAAACGGATTTGATAATCACACCAGAGCCGTACCCTCATGATGAGTCAAACTCTTTCTTGTTTATGAAACATGGTGAGTTGAATACCATTTGTTGTGTATTACAAGTACTAACACCATGTAAAACAATTTGTTGCTTTTATCTTGTGCTTCAAAAACTGTTTTGCACATTACAAAAATTGTTGTTTTTATTAAAGAACTTTACTGGTTTTAAGCTAAAAGCAGTACTTTGATAAAGTACTGTCTGTGTAGCAGTACTTTGAATAAAGTACTTATTATTCAACGATATATACTATAGACCATACCAGTAATCATGCATCATCATCTGCCAAAGTTGTCCATTTGATGAACAACTCAATTACCATGAGAGCTGTTTCATTCTCCTATTCAACTTCCATTCCATGATCTAGCATCCTGATCATAAGATCTCTTGTAAGAGGATATCTTCTCTCTGCTAGCATATGAATCATGGTGCCATCTTCTAACTCTAATACATGCACTCCAGCTGATTCAAAGAATCTCCAGCTTGTAATCTCCCAATCTTCTTGATTATTCCAGAGATCATCCTTACTTGTTTCTTCAGTCTCCCAAAGAGTTGTAAGATCACCCAGCAAGATTAAACCCACTCCTTTTGGTTGTGTTCAAAATAAGCTTGTACTTGTTGATGCAGATGAAGTAAATCTTCTCTATCTATCAAATGCAGTATAACCCACAACAAGTTGAATGCTCTAGAACTTTCATCTTCTCTACGAAAGACAAGATAATCTCCATCTTCTTTTGATTCTACAACCTCCAATGTAGAAATCTTAGACTTTGCCTCAGAAACTTCTTTTGATTTTGGATGCTCAAAATCAACAACTCTCAAATAATTCCTAAGCTAATCAACTGTATATGTTTTCAATTCAACTGTATCTTTGAATTTCTTTGATGGTTGTTCTTTAGTTGTTGTCCTTTTTCTTTTTGCATCCTTGATCTGATTATTCTTTTCTGAGTCAAATGGAATAATACTATCAAGCTCCTTTTGATAAGATTCTCTAACAGCTTCATACAAATCTTTCATCTCTTGATATTTTAACCTCTGTAAACCTTTATATCCATGACCCTTTAGATAACTCATCATTGCATTTCTTTCTTTAGCAATGCCTTGTGATCTTCTTGGTCCAATGATTCTTTCTTTAACAACAGGCTTCTCTGACCTCTCCATTTCAGCATTTAATTCAGCTTGAAACTTTCTAGCATCTTCTTCATTTTTGGCTTCCTCAAAAGCTCTTATATCTGCTAGAGTGAACTCCTTCTTCTTCTTTTTCTTTTCAATTAACAGTCCTTTACCTTTATCTTTTGGATCTACCTCTTGAGTAGGCTGAGAAGAAGGTTGTGAATGTTCAACTCTAGGAATAGTAATACCTTTAAATCTTGACATGTTTAGCAACATATTAGCAATGGTCTCTGATGCGTGAGATTGCACCCTCGCAAAAGGTTTTACTTCTCAAGGGATCTTGAGAAGCTTGCAATCCCCACTAGGCAGTGTACCTGACCGATGTAGTATTGTGTAGTGGCAAGTACTGGGGGATTGATCGTTCTCTAGGGGAATAGTGTCGTTAGGATTGAAAAACTACTTTAAGAGGTCTAGGGGTGAGGGAAGATTCTTTTTGTATTTTTATATTTTTATGAAAGCAAGTAAAATCTCGGTTTTGAAGGAGTGGGCGGAATTAGTTGCTAGTCAACTAACCCAAATAATTACAATTGCGAATAAAATGAAATATCTAAAACTAGAGTGGTTGTGAAAACTATATGGAGAGAAATGTGTTTACTTAGATTTCCTTACTCCCTAACTATCTTTTACCGATTGATTAGTGTGTATTAATTGCGTGGATGATGGATTGTATTCCTTAATACCGGTCGTGGGGGTGTGTACGAACTTCCCCAACTCTATAAGCTCCTACTTCACTCCTATGTTGAGCCGGCTAAGAAGCTCTTAACATGGGATCACTAGAATTCGCTCATGCATTAAATACAATCAAATAACCTTAGTACACCTTGGTTCATGTTTCTTAAGACGTTCAAACATGTTACCAATTGGAAGTCTGCCAGTTTTCTTAAGCCTAACATCGATAAACATTCATCCAATACAATCAATAACACACCATTCAATCAATAATCAATAGTTAGGTTTCATTATATCTAAGAAAATACAAGGAAAACCTAGCCTAGCATGTTAAACAAAAGACAAGAACAAGATAGAATCAAAAAACACATAGACATATTGAATGATTAATTGATTACTTATCTTCAATGTAACATGGAAGATCTCAAGGTAAAAAACCTTGAAAAAGCTGCTAAAATTCGTCTAGGGTTTCGCCCTAAAAAGTTCCACCCTAATGACTAAAAATTATGAGAATATATATAGAAAAAAAGATCTGACGGTGTCACGGTATAGCTTTGACGCCGTCACCTCGCTGTGCTTAGGGTTTCTTGATGGCCTTCTTGACGCCGTCCCCTTTAATCTCCCAAAATCCATTCTGGCTTATCAAGACTTGACGGCGTCACATCCAAGCTTGACGCCGTGAAGGGTACTATTCCAGCAAACTTTAGCACTTTGTCGAATTCTTCACTTTTATGCTCCAAAAACGTCCAAAATGCTTCCTTTTCCATAATTTCTCTCCAAAGTACCTAAAATGACAAAAGGAACGATTTAGGGCAATATTTGATCAAATAAATACGATTTAGGGCTTAAATGACCCCCGAAAAGCGGTACACTTTTCGCCTTATCAAATACCCTTACACTTGAGATTTGCTTGTCCTCAAGCAAATGCGCTTTTATTCTAATCAAAATACAAGTTAGGGGTCATTTAACACTAATATAAAAGTAATTACAACAAATAATCGTTCCACTTTAATCATAATAAGCACGGAGATTACACACTAGCACCTCACAAGTAGTGTTTAGATACTCACATCTCTCAGGTGTCATAGAATTATATCTCATAAATGAAAATGAACAATATCTCTCACTACCTGTCATAGCAAATAGATTACCATAGGCTTGGGAAAGGATCGAAAACCTTCTCCACTAGGCGTAAGCACCTAAGATAAACTATCAAAGAGGGCTTTACAAAAGGGGTTGTAATGAGGTGTAGGGATATGATAAACACGGTTTTGTTGGATAAGGGATATTTTACTGATGGCGAGTTAAAGATCTTGATTAATTACATGTACAATATGGCGTTGCTAAGCCAAGACTAGACTCGACTAATGCTAATTCAAAAACTAATAAAAACATAAAATAAGCATAAAAGGAAACGGGATGGTAGTCCGTATGTTTTTTCTACTTTTCTTTTTCTCAATTTTTTTTGTATTTTTCTTGATTTTCCGATTTTTTTTTTCATACACTCTTGCCCTACCATCCAAAATAATACATCATAGGGGCCTCGGTTCTCCCCTTACACTTGAACTTTTACATACTTTACAAATAACTAATCTAATGACTCGAATTTAGATAATCGAAACACTTGGAGTACTTTTTTAAAATATTTAGCACATATGGGGGTAATAATGTTGTTCTTCCCCATTACTCCATAACACTAGTACTTTATCCATGAGTCCCAATCGTCCCAAAACAATATGTACAAGGATATGACTCGACTTAGAAACCATGTAATCAATTAGATAATTAACTAAGGGTTAGCAAATGTTGTCACAATAATGCACTAAAGGTGAGTGCATACAAGGTAGGCTAAGGCGATTTGGGTGTACATTTAAGTGGGGTGTAACAAATTCTTCCTTTAAGTAAAATACTTAAAGTTAGAAACGAAAAGATAGGCCCGGAGGGGTGTACTAGGGGTATCGTGTAACAAAAATGGGTACAACGCAAGGGTGTGGGAGAAATACTTGACCAATGTAGCCAAAGTAATTATAACAAAAACACAGGTGTAAAACAATGGGTTAATCCTAATGCCTCTTATCATATAGTAAATCTAACTACACTAATGTAGTCTCACGTGTGGATTCGGGATGGTCCTAACGCAAGTTCTAGAATCTAAGTGCTACCGGTACACACATCATAGCATAAATGCTTTTCCTACCAATTCTAGGGGCGAACCTCACATATTTGGGGTGGAAAATTTTTTGTGGTACGGTTTTTGTGCTAGTCATATAACTCCTATCCATGAGACGCTCATTAAGACAAAAGTTTCACTCCTAAATGTTGTAAAAAAGTTTAAATTTGGCACTAAAATTGCCCTAACAGGTATTTCTCTCAGTTTTATTACATATCTACCATTAAAAAATAAAAATCAAGCGTAATTGCATTCTCTAAGGTATCGTAATTTACCCCCCCTACACTTAAGATGAACATTGTCCCTAATATTCAAATAACAAGATGTAAAAGTAAATAAGGTAAAGAATGAAATCAAATACTCTCCTGATTCGCTCGGTGGATAAAGTCGTAACATGGTTAGATCTTCTTCCAAGAAAATGAACACTCAAAGCTTCCCTTCCGAAATATAAATCATCTTCTTGTCCAAAATAACCTGTTAAACCTGAGAAAACAAACACGAAAACCTGCATAACATCGGCGGGATAAATCTGTATAAGGATATAATGCTTGTGGAATGAATATTTTGCAGATTCCTGGAGTTTATGAGTTAGAGATTTTATAAAGCATTTTATGATTCCGGAAGAAAGACAAAACTTTCAAAAATTCCAGAAAACAGAGTCTGACGGCGTCAGACTGGAGCCTGACGCCGTCAGAAGTGATCTGACAGATTTTCATGTTAAGTTTCCGGAAAATTTCTGGAAAAACTCAATTCTTAATTCTTGGAAATCCTGCAAAATATCATTATGACTCGATACAAGCATTTGACTCAAACAATTACTAATATGTATGTCAATTTAATATTGTTATGATTCATGTTCATTTGTTCTTATAAACCGATTTGGATTTCCCCTACACTTATCTTTAGCAAAATACCTTTATATGTAGTTAAGAAGAAGTTAAAAACAAAATAAAGCATTTTCACAAGTTAGTTTCGAAGCATGAATCAATAACGATAAAAATTAAACATACATACGGAAGCAAATAAAATCAAACAAACAAATAAACACACAAAGCTTGGGTTGCCTCCCAAGAAGCGCTTTTCTTTATTAACGAGTCTTGTAGCTAGACTCAAAGTCACGGGCTCTATTACGTAACTCCATCATCGGTCACGTCCTCTAGGTCATCCTCGGGCTTAGTCTTATATTCCAGACCTAGTTGCAAGCATTCTTTGTAGAACCCAAATATCCTACTCATAACATAGTCTACTCCTCTACTTCTATCCTTGTCATTCCTATAGTAGACCGCTTGCTTGTGCTCCTTCTCGATGTTTGACAAGAGTCGGTATTACTCTATCTTATAAGGCATTTGGTAAGCTATATCATTGGTCTCGTCCTTGAACCTAACTATCCCTAGAGATGGGTCATAATTCATTTTAGAGGCCTCAACAAATGGCTTTCCAAAAACTACTTGAGTTAAGCACGCGTCAACTACCGGACGAATATCCTCAACGATCACGAAGTCGGTGACGTAGGTGAAATTCCCTATATAGACATGTAGTCCCCTAACTTTACCTACAAAATTGCTTATCCATCCCGTGCTAGGAAATGTCCTAAGTCCCAGTTGCTTTTTCATTATTAGATTGTAGTGGGCTCTAGTCATGATGTTTATTGGAGACTTAAGATCTATGTAAGCCTTCCAAACATGCAAGTGACCTATATTGCATGGTATGTTGAGATTGGATGGGTCACCCGTCTTAATGATTGGGTTACCTAAGAAGTGTGGTGTTTCGGGGTCATTGAATAAATCCTTATGGTACGCCCGTTATTCCTTAGTGGGTAACCTATCGAAGTAGTCCTCTTCATTATCTACTTCTTCTACTTCACTTATCTTAACTTCCTTATCAACCTCAACTTCCTNATGTAAGCCTTCCAAACATGCAAGTGACCTATATTGCATGGTATGTTGAGATTGGATGGGTCACCCGTCTTAATGATTGGGTTACCTAAGAAGTGTGGTGTTTCGGGGTCATTGAATAAATCCTTATGGTACGCCCGTTATTCCTTAGTGGGTAACCTATCGAAGTAGTCCTCTTCATTATCTACTTCTTCTACTTCACTTATCTTAACTTCCTTATCAACCTCAACTTCCTTGACGTCATCCTTAGGTTCAATTTCCATTCTAACCTGATTCTTGTCACTTTCTTCCTTATTCTTATCGATTGGCTTAATAGTGACGACATTGACGAAGTGGACATGTTTGGATGAAAAAGGGTGTTTGACTTGGGGTCCGCTATTTGTGTTCCTAGCATCCTTATGTGGAGGTGATAGCACTTGGTTGTTGAGGGCCTTCAATAAGTTGTCAATCTTATTGGTCATCTCTACTTGTTGTTGATTAAATTCGGATGTGAATTTAGCTATACGAGCTTCTTGAGATGCCATAAAATTGGACATCAATCCTTCGAAATGATTGTTACTACCATAATTATTGGAAGGATTGTTATTGAAAGTACGGTTTGAGTTGGAACTGTTTTGTTGGAAACGATTAGGTGGGTTGGAAGAATTGTTTTGGGGTGCGTTTTGGTTTTGTTTCCACCTAAGGTTCGGGTGATTTCTCCATAAGGGATTGTAGGAGTCACCATAAGGGTTTGGCTCGGGTTTGAAAGTGTACCACTTGTCTCCCGCTCCGTCGGTATGCGAGGATGCGTAGTCCGCAAAAGCTTGTTCGGGGAGTTCCATGCAATCACGAGTGTCGTGGGGACCAATACATTATTTGCACGAGGAAGTGATTTTGTTCACTTGGTTTGAAGGTTTAGGAGCCTGTAGGATTTCATAAGAAACTTGACTTGGTCTTCAAGTTCTATGATCCTACGGTCGGAAGTGCTTGAATTGTTCAAAGGCAAATATATTGCCTTGACCGTTTTATTCAGATCACGGGGATCATTCCAACTTTCGTTGTCATAAAGAGCAAGATCTTCTAGGAGATCCCATGATTGTACCGCACTTAGATCATGTAGCTTACCGCCGGCCGCTTGGTCAATGGTTTGCCTCGTGGGGAGATTGATATGGTCATAGAAGATTTGGACTTGGAGCCAAAGGTCTATGCCATGATGAGGGAATTTTTTTAAGTAAGTCCTTGAATCGAGAGGGTTTCGCCTTGGCGTTGTTGGAACGCCAAGATATCATTCCTTAGCTTTGTGGTTCTTCCCGGTGGGAAAAATTGAGCTAGGAAGCGAGAGGTAAGATTATCCCAAGAGGTGATGGATCCTGCGGGTAGACGCTCTAGCGATTGACTAGCATGGTCTCGCAGAGAGAATTGAAAGAGACGTAATCGGGTAGTCTCTCGAGTGTCAACATCAAGGTCTATGGAATCTACGATCTTAAGGAAGTCCTTGAGGTGTTGATTTGGATCTTCGGAACGAAGTCCATGGAAAGCGCATCCGCTTTGCACCAACCGGATGGTGTCGGATCGCAAGGGAGACACATTGGCTCCTTGAGTGAGCTCAATGGTGTTTCGATAGCCTTAGTGGCTAGGTCTGGAATACTCTCCTAAGGTACGGGCTCTAGGAGGTTGGTTTGGTTGGGGATGGTTTTGTTGTGCTGGGTTGTTGGGATCGAGGATGTTACCACCTTCCATGTTGGCGGATGGTAATGGTTACGAACAAAAACACGAAGAAAATAGATAGACTAAAGAAAAACCTAGAAAAATAAAATAAAAAATCTCACTAGAAAGGAATCTAGCGAGTAGACCTAATAAAATAAAGATTCAACCTAAACAATAACTATTCCCCGGCATCGGCGCCAAAAACTTTCATGCGTGAGATTGCACCCTCGCAAAAAGGTTTTACTTCTGAAGGGATCTTGAGAAGCTTGCAATCCCCACCAGGTAGTGTACCTGGCCGATATAGTATAGTGTAGTGGCAAGTACCGGGGGATTGATCGTTCTCTAGGGGAATAGTGTCGTTAGGATTGAAAAACTACTCTAAGAGGTCTAGGGGTGAGGGAAGATTCTTTTTGTATTTTTATATTTATATGAAAGCAAGTAAAATCTCGGTTTTGAAGGAGTGGGCGGAATTAGTTGCTAGTCAACTAACCCAAATAACTACAATTGCGAATAAAATAAAATATCTAAAACTAGAGTGGTTGTGAAAACTATATGGAGAGAAATGTGTTTACTTAGATTTCCTTACTCCCTAACTATCTTTTACTGATTGATTAGTGTGTATTAATTGCGTGGATGACGGATTGTATTCCTTAATACCGGTCGTGGGGGTGTGTATGAACTTCCCCAACTCTATAAGCTCCTACTTCACTCCTATTTCGAGCCGGCTAAGAAGCTCCTAACATGGGATCACTAGAATTCGCTCATGCATTAAATACAATCAAATAACCTTAGTACACCCCAACGAGAGATCGGATTGTTTGGTTTTACAGTTAACTCTACTCTACTCGCTAGAGCATACTTCTACTGCTGGGCAATCATACTGGGCTGGAACTCTACTGTGACTCTGGCTGCTAAGTGATAAGATGTATACTGCGTTTTTGTAATTATATAACGATGTCTTGTAATATTCTATTGCATTAGAATATCTTGTCTTGTGTATGGAAGTTGGTTGTAACCTTTAGGGTTCCTTATGTATAAAGGACATCCTAGGGTTGGTTAGAGTACGAATTATTCTACGCATTAATTATACTTCAAAGGTTGTAAACCTAGCACATGGTTAGAGTGCTCGTATTTAATATATTGAGTGTTATTGGTACGGTATACTTACGAGCCTTTGTTCTTAAGTTATTGCTAATTCCCCACGGCATAGTAATTAAATCATATTACCAAGTCAAGCCCTTCTATATATACCCCACCTTGTCCCTTGGTTTACTCAAGATACGTACTTACTAGACTCATTGCTCAACTGGGATACATTAAGAAACATGCCA
>LBNU01031867.1:3289-14616 GCA_014162995.1 Artemisia annua
CAACCAGGAAGTGCATAGCCTGATTAGTTTGAGATAGTAAAGAAGCATTAAGAATACTAGGATCCCACCCACAGCAATTCTACACCCCTTAGGACTATCTACTGAGTTAGTAACCCATTTCCATCTACCAAACACCTCATTACAAACATTGTTCACAATTTTTTTTCTAAGCTGAGTCTCTAAGATACCACACATACTTAAACTATTATTCCTAATAACATTTTTCACTTCATCTTGTCTCAGGGAATCACAAATCCCCTTGACATTCCATGAAGCAATACTCATCATAATTAAAAAAGGGAAGAATTAGATGCAATATCACCTTGCATCTGGGATGAGCTGCTTCCAACCACATTAGTTACAATATCCTGAGTAATGAAGCTGGCATTACCATTAGACTCTTTAGCCACTTCCTCATCCATAGATTCCATAACACCCTGCTCAAATTGCTTCTGAATCATTTCATCAACCTTATGACCCATCAGGCTCTCAAATTGTTGAACCATTTCCTCTGTCCAAGTGTTTCTAACCCCATCAGTTAGTACTAATTCAGACATAAAAAATAGTTCAACCTCAGCCTTTTGCTTTTCTTTAACCCAACTATCAATAGTTTCAAGCTCTGCTCTATAACATTCATCATATGCTTTCATATAAGCTTGATTGTGTGTCATACCAGTTTCCTTCATAATTTCTTTGCATGCCTCATCAGCTTTCAAAATAATACATCATAGGGGCCTCGGTTCTCCCCTTACACTTGAACTTTTACATAAATTTACACATAACTATTCTAATGACTCGAATCAAGAAAATCAAGACACTTGGAGTACTTTAAACATTAACGCACATATGGGGGTTATAATTGATGTTCTTCCCCATTACTCCATTTAACTAGTACTTCACCCATGAGTCCCAATCGTCCTAAAACAATATGTACAAGATATGACTCGACTTAGCAACCATGTAAGTGATTAGATAATTAACAAAGGGTTTAGCACAAATTTTGTCACAATAATGCACTAAAGATAAGTGCATACAAGGTAGGTTAAGGCGATTTGGATGTACATTTATGTGAGGTGTAACAAATTCTCACTTTGAGTAAGATGCTCAAAGGTCGAAACGAAAAGATAGGCTCTGAGGGGTGTACTAGGGGTATCGTGTACCAAAAATGGGTACAACGCAAAGGGTGTGGGAGAATTACTTGACCAATGAAGTCAATGTAATTACAATACAGGTGTAAAACAAGGGTTAATCCTAATGCCTCTTATCATATAGTAGATCTAACTACACGAATGTAGTCTCACTTGTGGATTTGAGATGGTCCTAACGCAAGTTCTAGAATCTAAGTGCTACCGGTACACACATCATAGCATAAATGCTTTTCCTACCAATTCTAGGGGCGAACCTCACATATTTGGGGTGGAAAATTTTTTAGTAGTACGGTTTTTGTGCTAGTCATATAATTTCTTATCCATGAGACGCTTATTAGGACCAAAGTTTCACTTCTAAATGTTGTAAAAAAATTTAAATTTGGCGCTAAAATTGCCCTAACAAATATTTCTCTCGGTTTTATTACAAATTTACTATCAAACAAACAAAACTCAAGCGCAATTGCATTCTCTAAGGTATCTTCGTTTACCCTCCCTTACACTTAAACCGAACATTGTCCCCAATGTTCACATAAAAGATGTAAAAGTAATGAAAATGAAAGAATGAAACAAATACTCCCCTGATTCGTTTGGTGTAGATAGTGAGTGTTAGGACCTAAGTTTATGGTCCTAACACGTAAATGGAACGACATTTACGGGATTACATTAGTTATCCTATTTAGCCAAAACACAAGGACTTGTTAAGTAATATTCCAATAGTTGTTATGTGTTAGGCTATATTAACCCTCCTAGACTTCACTAGGAGGGTGAGACTTTGTGTATTTTCCTTTCATTTTCATTATCAATAAAACACACACTAGTTTCCCTTCTCTCTCTACTTTCTCTCACTAACCATGGAGGTCATCTTCTTCCATGTTACCCGACCTCCCGAATCAATCACAATAAACTTTGGTCCTAACAGTGGTATCATGAGCCAAGGTTTCATATTTGTTGATTTTGTGGTTGTATCTTGTCAAAGTTGTAATCTTTATGCTGTTTTACCCATGAATCCGTACCATTTTTTATCATTTTTTTGGTTTTATCAGTTTTATAACAGATTTTAACATCCTTGTGTATCCCAATAGTCAAAATAGCCTTACACGCTACATCACAGTTTTTCAAAAAACTGGTTGTGTCATCTTTATGTCCAATCAGTTTTGTTCTTTACCTTATGGCTATTCTTGTACCACCCGTGAAGTTTGTTGGTCAAAATATGGCTTAAAAATGGTCAAAAGGTCATAAACATGGTCTCATATATTGGGTTGAAAGCTGGTCAGAAAAGTTAATCGGAAAAATCATCGGAAACTGGAAAAAGTCGCCGGAATCTGGTCGGAATTTCTTGTATGAGAAATTTTCGAGAAAAAAAAACTGGTTATCGAGAACATTAAGCCCTAATCTGTCGAAATCTTTTTTTCGATAACCACAGACCCTAAACTGTCGAGATAATTTTTCTCGATAACTAAAGGTTTCGAAAACTTCAACCATGTTCTCGATAAGTCTCATTTTTCTCGATAAAAAGATCTTGAAATTTTTTCTCGAAAAAAGATCTCGATAAATTTTTCTCGATAAGTTGCAAATTATCGAGAAATTTTTTTTCGAAAAGTAACCAAATGAAAAAAGATAAGTAGATGAAGAGAATGTCTTTTTGACCAAGACCAAAATACAACTCGTTGACTTCAGTTTTTATAGCCATCATCAGCCAACAAGCTAGACCAACAAATTCAAACCAATAGAGATCCTAAACCATATCTATCCTAAAACCCCTCATCTAAAACAGAACATCAACAACAGCAACACCGACAACATCTACCCCATCTCCAAACCCTCCATTCATCTACATCAAGACTCGAACTGAAAAATTAAATAAATAACGATCTCAGATTTTTTTTGTGTTACAATAGATTCGAAGACATCAAAAGTCATAAACACGAAAAAAAATCTATCATCATCGATCTGTGGAAAAGTGCTTATAACTTTCATTGAATATCCGCATATAAAGAAAGACATATAACAAATCTGTTATTGTCTTACTTAGCTTCGTTGAAAAACGGAAAACAAAACAAACCAAACCTACCTGAGAACGATTTAAGATCTTGAAGCCAGTCTTTGTGTGGTGCGACTGAGAAAGAAAGAACAAATAAATATAGTCTTGTGGTGTTAATTTCATTCGTATAACAAAATTAAGATGGGTGTTTGAGATTCGTTTGTGTAAAGGGAAAAGAATGAGAACAAGTAACTGAAGATCAATTGTGTTTGTGTTCGGACTAATTTATGAATCACAGGTACGATTCATTTTGATAGATCTAATTTGGTAGATGGAGAGGAAAATTAGGTGTATGGCGTGATGGGGGCGGATGTAGATGTGTATGTGAGATTAGGGTTAGGGTTGTGGTTAATGTGAGTATTAAATACCAAAAAAATTAGGAGTGTTTACTGGATCGGGTCTTAAGGTTTGGTCCCGTATTATTCTTCTAATTTGTTTTGGGCCCGGGCTTCATTGCATTAGATTATTAAATTTAACGGGCTGGTATATTTTAAGGGTGCCGAATTTTTGTGGACTAAATGTGGATATTAAAAGGCTTAAGGTTATTTGTGGTTCGAAGTATCAAAGTGAATATTTTTTCCACGGGGATACGGATATATTTTTTGACAAGATCGGGACACCATTATCAAGTTCACTTAAACCGTCAAAAGGCTAGACGTGGTCATTTAACCGCAAGATGTGACTACGGCGATAATTTTTTATTATTTATTTGAGATTGAAGTGAAATCTCACGGGTGCGTGTACTTAGTATCTCAAGATATCGGGGTTGGTTGGATGCAAGATTCTTCGAGATCCTTGTTTGAGCTTTTAACCTTTACAATGACAAAAGACTTGAGTTGTCTAGTTATACATGATGTTTGGGGATTCTGCGTGTATAGCTATCACTTTAATGAGTTACGTTGTAGTGCTCAGTGTCACACAAAGTTGTGGATACTCAAGAGGTGATGTACATCTTATACTTGATGGTGCTAGAGTATAGAGTACTTAGGGATTCGATGGTGGACGAACTCTCTACGCCGCTCTTAGTCATACATTAGTGCAAGTTTAAGTCACAAGTTCGGACTATTTTACTTCGCTCTCAAGTTCATAATATTGGGTTTTCTCCATCAGTAGTCACTGCAAAAAGCCGTCAGAACGATAATGGGGTCGGTAAAGAGTTGGTTGAGAGAAGTATAAAAGAGTAGAGATGTTTATCAGCAGTTGATTCTCATGGGGCTAGTTATGGTACTTCACACCTGTTTGGTTAATTGGACATATGGGGTTACGCTGCCTCGGATTCTCATCGTTAACATAGTGTGTATGCTTCCGATTTCGAAGAAGACATCGTGGGGGAAGATAGAATAGGTGTTGCTTGAGGTTGCTTGACTTCTTTGCGAAAACCCTCTTCTTTCACGAGTTTTTGCAAACATGGGGAAGAAATGAGACGGTCAGTGGTTCAAACGTCTTACTTTGGTGTAATCATCTCAACTTTCACGGATTGTGAAGTCCTAAGTAGCCTACATATGTGAGAATATCCTGCTGATTTCATGCATGTTACCCCCGAACAGAGCTTTCGCATTGAGTATAACCATGATAATTTAACTACTCAGATTTGCTTGGTGTGGTTTACTGTGTAATCTACAAATTCCGCTGCATACTCAAAACTTCAAAAGTTAGAAGACTTGTTTACTACATCAAAGTTTCGAATCTGCTGAAGACGGTTGTCAGTTTGGGGGGAAGCCGATTCAGAAACTTCGCCAAAAAGAAGTGTACGAAGAAGCCGCTAAAGACATGCAGCATGAATTGGGGGGAAGTTAATCCACTTCATGCATATTACATCATTTGTCTACAAGTGAAGAAAAAGTTCTCAAGTCGAGGTACAAGATGAAGACAAAGAGCGTCAACTGTAGACATCCTCAGCACTTGAAGAGCCGATGATAACCTTTCTTTATTTGTATTTGTACTTGTAGGAAATGTTGTAAGTAATCCCTTATGTCGCCCCATTGGGGGAAGATTGTTAGAACCTAAGTTTATGGTTCTAACACGTAAATGGAACGACATTTACGGGATTACATTATCTATCTTGAAAGGCACAAACACATGGACTAGAAGCGTCATTATTGTAAAGTTATGTGTTTGTTAGCCTTTATATACCCCTCCATACTTCCATGGAGGGGTGATACTTTGTGTATTTTCCTTTCATTTTCATTATCAATAAAACACACACTAGTTTCCCTTCTCTCTCTACTTTCTCTCACTAACCATGGAGGTCATCTTCTTCCATGTTACCCGACCTCCCGAATCCACAAATCACAATAAATTTCGGTCCTAACAGTGAGGTAACATGGTTAGATCTTCTTCCAAGAAAGACGAACGCTCAAAGCTTCCCTTACGAAATATAAATCATCTCGTCCAAAATAACCTGTTAACCTGATAAAACAATAAAGGCGAACCTCGCGTAAAATTGGCGGTATAATCTATAATAGGATATAATGCTTGTGGAATGAATGTTTTTGCAGAATTCCTGGAGATTATAAGTTAGAGAATTAACAAAACTTTTTATGATTCCGGAAGAAAAACAAAACTTTCAAAAATTTCAGAAAATTACTGCCTGGCGCCGTCAGGTTGTAAGGCCTGACGCCGTCAGAAATGATCTGACAGAATTCTCATGTTAAGTTTCCGGAAAATTTCTAGAAAAACTATACCTTACTTCCTGGAATTCCTGCTAAAATATCATTATGACTCGATACAAGCATTTGACTCAAACAAGTACTAATATGTATGTTAATTTATATTGTTATGATTCATGTTCATTTGTTCTTATAAACCGATTTAGATTTCCCTTACACTTATCTTTTGCAAATACCTTTATATGTAGTTAAGACGAAGTTAAAAACAAAATAAAGCATTTTCACAAGTTAGTTTTTGAAGCATGAATCAATAACAAGAAAAGTAACATACATACGGAAGCAAATAAAATCAAACAAACAACTAAATAAACACAAAGAAAATAAAGCTTGGGTTGCCTCCCAAGAAACACTTTTCTTTATTAACGAGTCTTGTAGCTAGACTCAAAGTCACATGCTCATCTAGTGTCACTAATGCTCACGTACCCAAGTGTGAGCCACCTAATTGTCGCCTCATCCTTCTTAAACCTCTAAACATCCATGATAGTACCTCTTATTCTTTTCATGGGGGTACTTCAGTCCTTTTCTAATATCACTCTCACTCTGTATACCATAGGGGGGGGGGGAAACCTATTACATTTCTCAATAGAAAAGTTTTTATATCTAGGGTGTGCACGGGGCATTTGATAGACAAATCCTCATCCCCATCTGAGAATGTAATTGACCCTTCCATTAGTTTTTCATCTAAGTTGGTTAACCTTTTGAAGGGCTTCCCGAATACAACTTGGGTTAAGTTACTATCAATAAACTCTCTTAGATCTTCCATAACCATAAAGTCTGTTTGATAGGTAAAGCTTCCCACAAACACATGCAATGTCTTAGCCCTAGCAACTATATTATCTCCTTGATATTCTAACTCATTTACCATGATTTTATTGTATTCAGCACGCGAAATAATGTTCATTGGCAAAGATGAGTTAAGGTAGGCGTCGAAGCTTCTAAATACAATTTTGCAGGGGAATTGCATGTTAAACAAACTATCTTTATCAATCTTTGTCCTAGGGTCAACATAATTTAGAGGATTAGCTCTTTCATCTCCTTCAGGGTCATTTACTACTTCCCCATTCCCTAGGTCTTCATCGGAATCCGACGAATAGTAAAAAGGGACATTTTCATGGTCGGTGTCATGGTCAGATTCGTCCATATCAGAATGATTGTAAAAATGATGATCGGGTGATAGGTTTGGTGGGTTTTCGTTTTCAACAATAGGGGGCAGGTTGGGTAACTGAAAATTCCTACGGCGAAAAACACGAATAACAGGGATCAAACGATCAATATTACTCATGAAGAAGTATTACGAACAAAGGCACAAAGAATAAGATAGACTAAAGAAGATCCTAGAAAAATAAAATAAAAATCTCACTAGAAAGGAATCTAGTGAGTAGACCTAATAAAATAAAAATTCAACCTAAGCAATAACTATTCCCCGGCAGCGGCGCCAAAAACTTGATAACGCGGGATTGCGACCACGCAACAGGTTTTACCTCTCAAGGGATCTCAAGAGGCTTACAACCCCACCAGGCAGTGTACCTGACCGATGTAGTATAGTGTAATGGTAAGTACGGGGGATTGATCGTTCTCCATAGGGAATAGTGTTCGTTAGGTATGAAAAACTACTCTAATAGGTCTAAGGATGAGGGATGAATATTTTTGTATTTTTTTTATATTTTTTTTAGAAAGCAAGTAAAATCTCGGGTTTGAAGGATTGGGCGGAATTAGTTGCTAGCCAACTAACCTAAAAACTACTATTGCAATTAAAATAAAATAACAAGAAAATAAAAGGTTGTGAAACTTATATGGAGACAAATGTGTTTACTTAGATTTCCTTACTCCCTAACTATCTTTTACTGGTTAATTAGTGTGTATTAATTGCGTGGATGACGCGTGTATTCCTTAATACCAGTCGTGGGGTGGCGTACGTACTTCCCCAACTCTATAAGCTCCTACTTCACTCCTATGTCGAGCTTGCTAGAAGCTCCTAACATGGGATCATTAGAATTCGCTCATACATTAAATACAACCATAAAAACCTAGTACGCATTGGTTCATGTTTCTTAAGACGTACAAGCACGTTACCATATAGGAGGTTGGCCAGTTTTCTTAAGCCTAACATCGATAAACATTCATCCAATATAATTAATAACACACCAACAACCAATAATCAATAGTTAGGTTTCATTAGATCTAAGCAAACACATGATAAACCTAGCCTAGCATGTTAATTGAAAGACAAGCATAAGATATAGTTAACCAACACATAGACATATTGATTAAGTTGAAAGAGGACTTATCTTNATTAATAACACACCAACAACCAATAATCAATAGTTAGGTTTCATTAGATCTAAGCAAACACATGATAAACCTAGCCTAGCATGTTAATTGAAAGACAAGCATAAGATATAGTTAACCAACACATAGACATATTGATTAAGTTGAAAGAGGACTTATCTTTAATTGAACATGGAAGAATCAAGGGTGAAAAACCTTTGAAAAAGCTGTCAAAGTCGTCTAGGGTTTGTTCCCAAAAGTTGCACACTAATGAACGAAAAATAGAAAAGTATATATAGAGAATACACTCTGACGGCGTCAGCTTATACACTCTGACGCCGTCAGCTCGCCGCCATTAGGGTTCTCGGATGGCCTAAATCTACTTCTGACGCCGTCACTTGTAAATTTGCTCTGGGCCGTCACTCTTTAACATTACACCTGACGGCCTACATCTTGTAACACCTGACGCCGTCAGGTGTAAACATCTCATTTTCTTCTTAGGGCGTCACGTATAGTCATAATCCACTCCTTTGTCTTGGTTGGCTGACGGCGTCACTTTGTGACTCTGACGCCGTCAGGAAGGATTTCTAGCATTCTTTTGAGACTTTGTCGTTTTCTTCACTTTATGCTCCAAAAACGTCAAAAATGATGTGTTTTCCAGAATTCTTCTCAAAAGTACCTAAAATGACAAAAGAAACGATTTAGGGAAATATTTGATCATATTAACTCGAATTAAGGCTTAAATGACCCCCTAAAACGGGTACACTTTTCACCTCATCAAATAACCTTACACTTGGGATTTGCTTGTCCTCAAGCAAATAGGCTTTTATTCCAATCAAAATATGAGTTAGGGGTCATTTAACACTAATATAAAAGTAATTACAACAAGTAGTTATTCGACCCTAATCATAATAAGCACGGAAATCATACACTAGCACCTCACAAATAGTGTTTGGATACTCTCATCTCTCGGGTGTTATAAACCTATATAACTACATTGGAAATGGAATAAAGTCACTCACTACCTGTCATAGCAAATAGATGACCATAGGCTTGGAAGAGGATCAATTACTCATCCACTAGGCGTAAGCACCTAAGATAAACTATCAAAGAGGGTTTTCCAAAGGGTTGTAATGTAAGGTGTAGGGATATGATAAACACGGTTTGGTTGGAATAAAGGGTATTTTACTGGTGGCAAGTTATTTATCATGATTAAATACATGTACTATACAATGTTGCTAAGCCAAGACTCGACTCAACTTAAGCTAAAGACGAAATAACAAAAACATAAACAAACATAAAAAGAAACGGGATGGTAGTCCGTATGTTTTTTCTACTTTTCTTTTTCTCATTTTTTTTTGTATATTTTTTTTTTCTTAAAGGTAAAGTTTATTAAGAAAAAGCAAGCCAAACGGCACTTACAAGAGATAAAAGCACAAAGTGAAAAAAGAGACTAAGACACACCTTAGCTCCACACTTTGTACTACAAAAAACAAATGGCATAGGACAATCACCCTAGCTCATTACAACACAACAATACCATACAGAGCTAATATCAATCTAATAAGTAACCAAACTCAAATAAAATTAGACAAAGCAGCATAAGGAGCTATAAACTAGCATCATCAACATACTCTGAATCCATGGGACAGTGCAAAGGGACCAACCAATGCACCTCCAAACATCACCATATGTTGATAATAACTAGCAAGCAAGGCTGCCAAGTCAAATTTAATAAGAGTTAAGTATACATAAGAGTCAACCTACTATAAATAACAATCATAAACTGCCATAAAGATCTTTCAAAAAACATCAATGCCAAAATCAAACTTGTCTTCTTTAACAGTCTTCAAGTCTCTCCAGCATTACTCAATCTTGAAAAGATAATCACAGCCCAAGTTCTTCTTCAGAAACCACCAAAGCCATATGCCAATAGCCTCTAATTTATACCAATAATATCCATGTGAATTGCCAGAGTAGCTGTTTTGGTAGATTTGCCTCCTTAAAAACCTTTCTATGTAAAACCCAGAGGGAAAAAACATAGGAAAGGACAAAAAGAGTGCAACATTTACCAAAACATTCCCATCCAGATTCACAAACCAACCAATACAGTGCATCTTCATAATCATCTTATTACCATACCTCAGAATATCATCATCATTATTCCCCATCCAGTACTTCATGCAACAAACAGCATTGGAAATACTCTGCAAGCAATGAAATACATGGAACCTGAATTTACAAAAGTAAAAGGTTATACCAATAAAGAATACACTCTGACGGCGTCAGCTTATACGCTCTGACGCCGTCAGCTCGCCGCCATTAGGGTTCTCGGATGGCCTAGATCTACTTCTGACGCAGTCACTTGTAAATTTGCTCTGGGCCGTCACTCTTTAACATTAAACCTGACGGCCTACATCTTGTAACACCTGACGCCGTCAGGTGTAAACATCTCATTTTCTTCTTAGGGCGTCACGTATAGTCATAATCCACTCCTTTGTCTTGGTTGGCTGACGGCGTTACTTTGTGACTCTGACGCCGTCAGGAAGGATTTCCAGCATTCTTTTGAGACTTTGTCGTTTTCTTCACTTTATGCTCCAAAAACGTCCAAAATGATGTGTTTTCCAGAATTCTTCTCAAAAGTACCTAAAATGACAAAAGGAACGATTTAGGGCAATATTTGATCATATTAACTCGAATTAGGGCTTAAATGACCCCCTAAAACGGGTACACTTTTCACTTCATCAAATACCCTTATACTTAGGATTTGCTTGTACTCAAGCAAATAGGCTTTTATTCCAATCAAAATATGAGTTAGGGGTCATTTAACACTAATATAAAAGTAATTACAACAAGTAGTTATTCGACCCTAATCATAATAAGCACGGAAATCATACACTAGCACCTCACAAATAATGTTTGGATACTCTCATCTCTCGGGTGTTATAAACCTATATAACTACATTGGAAATGGAATAAAGTCACTCACTACCTGTCATAGCAAATAGATTACCATAGGCTTGGGAGAGGATCAATTACTCCTCCACTAGGCGTAAGCACCTAAGATAAACTATCAAAGAGGGTTTTCCAAAGGGTTGTAATGTAAGGTGTAGGGATATGATAAACACGGTTTGGTTGGAATAAAGTGTATAGTCCTAATCCGGAATGATTAGAGCCAACGTATATAAATTAACATCATAC
>LBNU01031869.1:12734-26524 GCA_014162995.1 Artemisia annua
GTGTACTTGTTGTACTTTGTTGTACTTGCTTGTACTTTGCTTTGCTTACTTATCGCTAATCTCAGGAGGTTAGGTTATCCGGAATGATACGATTGTTCGGGTGATGATCCGGGGTGTATTGGTTTGATCCGTCCGGACATCAGTCTGTTCCGTCCGGATGTTAGTCTTTCGCGTATCATAATTCAAAGGTTTTATTCTGGGATCTCGTTCCGGAGCTTCGTTCCTTCCGGAACGGATCCGGAGGGCACATACGCCAACAAATATCAAACTTTACAAGGATATTCATGTAATATTCAAGAGTTGAAAGGATATGGATGAAATTGTCCTTTACTTATATAATGACCTAATCCCGGGAAAGGCCTTTTGGGCCAGGATAGGCTGGGCCGGCACACAGTATTTTGGAGAGGCACCATTTTAGTAAAGACCTACTATATATGTGTGTTCATATGAAGCGTTTTTTAAGCCCAACATTAGGCCCTATGTTCAAAAATTGTGGGCAGTCATGAAGTCATTAAACCCACCGTAAATGTGCAAACTACGGGAACAAGAGACAAATATACACACTAATATTTCACGTCGATTTACTACATCAGATATTCACATTTTATCTATATTTGCTCAATGATTCTTTTGCTGTTGAGAAGAAACTTTCAAACTTGGTATTTCTTTCCAACTTTTGATTAAGATTCTTAGTTTCCGAGTTTATCTTTAATGCCTGTTATAAATTAGTAACTAATGTATATAATATGCTTATTGGCTGCTAGCTATTTGTCTACTTAAAAAGATTTGCTTTGTATTGTTTTGATTGAGACATTGATTTGTTAAAGTTAGTTTTAATGGGTCACAAAGAGTCTATTAACTACTTTGCGTTTAAAAATGCTATGATAATAACGCTATTCAATAATATATTGTTTGTTGTATAAGTATATTTCGACTTCATAGTATATGAACCTTTTTACATGTATATTAGTTTGCTCCTCGAAACGGGTTAGTTTTCATTATTGCCCAGGGCAACCAAACACTACAAGACGGCCTAACCCGTGATTATTTGGACGACATCAAATATTATTAGACAAATTAACAAACCAGATAAAAACTCCACTAATATAGATATTTTGTAGATGTCGTCAACTTTGAGAGGCGAAAAAAGTTACATATTGTAACGGGCTACTTACAAACCATGTCACATATCCAACAAAAGCATGCAACGAGCTGGAAATTGTGGTGAAGTATCTATGGCAATTTGACCCAATAGTAAGGCCCTACATCCACCATCTTAGCCTTAAAATCTATATTTTTTATTATTATTATTTTTTTATTCCACATTTATTCGATTTTATTATAATTCTGAGTATTACATTTTCATTTTTCTTAGTCAAGTTATGATAGATTTTGAGTTTGAACCCTTTAGAAAATGAAAACTCTTAAGGTTCAATGATGACATTTTCTCTCCGAAAGTGTATTATGCAGTGTGTATCATGTTTGGTTTTTCATATAATCATATCCATTAGAAGAGAAAAAAGTTAACCTCAATTATATTAGTTGCTTTAACATATAAGAAATAGTTGCCGAGGTTTTGGCATAAGGCAAAACATAAACTAATTATCGGATATCTTTATCACAATTCAAGCGACTAATATCTCAATAAATTAATCAATCTATATGCAACTATGCATGCAAGAAAACTTTACGTGTCTTTGGACTCCTTCTATTTTTAACTATTTTTCTTTTACTTGCTTGAAATTCGACGCATCAAGTATATATGAATAGGTTGATGATATATCATACTCCCTCTGTCCCAAATTTATTGTCCACTATTGACTTTTTTAGTTTTTCTTCTTCAACTTTGACCTTAAATATTTTTGTGGATGTTATATAATATTTGATGCAAAATATATAAATGGATTGGGTTTTAAGTGTACTTTTCAATGGTATAATTTTTCATCAAGTATTATATAATAAAAAGAATATATTTATGGTCAAAGTTGAACCAATTTGACTTTGAAAATTCAAACTGGACAATAATTTTGGGACGGAGGGAGTATATCTTAGGGCATAAGCTTTCTAAATCTAACAATATTAGAATAATGTTTTAGAAAATTAATTACTCGTAATAATCACAAAACTTTTGTCAACCGTGTGGAGGGTAAAACAAATAACACCTTGCAAGTTTTGTGATAATTTCAAGACCGATCTATACAACGTCTCTTGGAAATGTGGAGAAGCGTGAGCTGTGAAGTAACGAAAAAGCAACCCACGAACAAATTCCAACAACATATGAGATCAATCTAAAACAAAGGGTACCTTAATAACCAAGCCATATATATTAGATGGTAGATTACATGGGGTAGGTAGTAGTTTGGTAAGTTGATTTCACATACCAAATTATATGTTCGTAAAGCCAAGAACAAGATGTACGTGATGAAAATTAGCCGTGCAATGTTTTGACAATCAATTTCTAATTTTTCCCATAATTAGCATCTTTTTTGTTTTAGTCTTATTTCATAGTTTTGAGATATATATCATCATACCAAGCAAACATGATTTGGCTCTTTATAACGTGCTACTATTTAACTTGAGAGGTAGCAAATAATATATCAATTTTCTCTTCGGAATGTGTTTTTAGTTATTTAATCTTGTGCTTAGTTCCGTTAGACCACCGGTAATAATACCCATTTGCACACATCTTAGTTCATCTGGCACCGCCTTGCACGCGTCTTGCTTACTACCGTCACTCATGAAGCACGCGTCTTGGGCCAAAAATTAGAGAACTCGGTCGTCTGGACGACCGTGTCTTGGAGGTGTATTTGTGTGGGTGTGCGTGTGATTTTGATTTTTGTGTGATATATTTGTGTTTAAGTGGAGGTATATTTTGGTGGTGAAGTTGGTTGTCTTTATTGCCCTAAGCTGGTGGTGAAGTTGGTTGTAAAGAAATAAATTCGATGTGATGCAGAGGCGCCGCTCATGAAGTCGGCAGTGCGGGTGTTATTACAGCTAGCCTTATGTATCCCTTATCCAAAACTCTAAACAGTAGTATTTTAAGACCCCACTTGCTTTAGAACACATATGCTAGCAGCTTCTAGTTTAGTTGTCAATGAAAAACATAAAAGCACACAAATCTCGAGCTTGAAATATGAGTATTGTAAGATACCACTTGCTTATAAGTTAATGCAGTTAATGTACATATGGCCTTAAAATTTGCAATGTCATGATCATTCTAGATACGATTTTACTATATTGGATTCTTAATTATTCAAATTTCGAATACTCATTACTTGTAATGATTCTTTCAATGAATAGATGCAAGATTGAGAATAAAAACCTTTTCTTTTTAAAGGCTAGGAATCAATGTTGCAAAAATCGTGAATCGGTACTGAGGCGGTTCATGACCGATTAGCGATTTTTAACCGATTAATCGGCCGATTTTTTTGACTCGGCCGATTAATCGGCCGATTACCTTATAAATCTCTCCAAGGTCCATGGCCGATTAGCGATTAATCGCCGATTAATCGGCCGATTCGGCCGATTTTTGCAACACTGCTAGGAATATCTATTGGAGAACAATATAAGAATGCAAGATTGAGAATAAAAACCTTTTTTTTAAGGCCAGGAGATATCAATTAGAAAACAATATAAGAAGAGAAATTTTCCTTTTTGTGAAAGTAGACTATTAGAAGAGAAATTTGTAAAACAGGCATTGCTAAAAACTGCAAATAATTCTCAACTCAATTTAGCATTTCTTTACCTAATTATCTGTGGGAGCTTAAAACGGGCTTAATATTAAAACCAGAAACTCACATAAGCTTGTTCAAATAATTCTCAGTTTTGAACCATTACTAAACACACCCTTTCAACTCTATTGATTAGTTAAAAACAAAATATCATTAGAACTTCCAAAAACAAATAAAAAATGATGGTCAATAACTTTTCCTTCAAGTAGCTGCTAAACGGCCCATTTGACCGTGAATGAAAACACTTGCTTTGTTGATATCAATGTTTGATAATGATTTAAAAAGTTTTAATTCATAAATAAGCAAATTTATTAAGTCATTAACTGAGTGTTTATTTGATATTTAATTTAAATGGATAACCCCCTAAAAAAAAACTATGGGAGTGAAGATCTCTATATTAAGTCATCTCTTTTATCGTTCTTTTACATATTTATCATCTCACTTCTTAACCTCTAATCAACACAAAAACCACTACCCCCGGGAAGGTTTACTGAGCTAGTTCACCGGATTGGTATGCGGTGTTTGACTCCGGATGATCTCAAATCTTTTCTAGAAAACAATTAACCGAGTCAAATACCAAAACTATCTTTGTAAATATTTATAAAAAACAAAATACAAAATCAAAAAAATCTTCAAAAAATTCCAAAAAGATGTTACATTCTATTTACCTTTATTTTATGTTATTTTGTCTTATGTTTTTCATTTGCATGTACACAATCTTCGTCAACACTTTGGTTTATCAAAAATTTCAAAATTTTCAGACCAAGTGTTGAGGGGGAGAAAATGTTCTTCAAAATTTCAAAATCTTGTGCAAACATGTGTACATGCATATTTCTTTGTAGTTATGATGTTATTTTGCAATGGTGGATCGTCAAAGGTTATCTCGTATCATTTCTTTCTTCACTTTTACTTCTTTGTTTGCCTTATATATCTTTACCATTAACTGTCGTTACCATTAACCGTTAAATATATGAGGGGGTGTTACATGTAACCATACTTTCGTTCACATGACTTGAACGCCAGACAACATGACCGTCAACAGGAATCTTTTTACCCAGAAGAGCTTTTAATACATCAGCAGGCTGAATGAACAATGCATCTAATTTTCCCTTTCTCCCATATTGTTTCCACCTATAAAATTTACCAAAAATATAATTTAATATACTGAGTCACAACCAAAGGATGTCACTAACCACTTGATATTAATATCATTAGTTCATTACTCAGTATATGTTTTGACTCCAACTAACGAACTTATAACATAGCGAATTTGGCTCGTGACATTCGTCTAACATCTAACGAATTTATAATATACATAAAGCACTTATGTTTATAATCGTCTGCAACATATCTAACATCATCTCCTAAGTTCACTAAAGTCCAAACCATTATCTACCTCGTAAATTGGTTTACATGGACTTAAGTATCTATAGTTGCCAGTTTCCTGGTGTGCCATAATTTACAGTTGATTCCATTAACTGATATATAGCTTGTACACCAAAAATATTTGTAAATGTTGTGGCAGATTCAATTCCAACATATAGCATACAGTCTAGCCTTTTTTTCCTTCATAAAACCATAGGTAGAATTTATGATCATAAAGTAAAAGAGACGGATTCGTCAAAATCAAAGATTGCACAGAGGAACTTCATTCTTTACTTTTGCAACTTCAAGCACACGATTTTCAAGAATCGGTTAGGTTGGTTTATATGATCATGAAACAAAGATTATCCTAACCCATGCACCTATGTAAATAATAAAACATCACAACATACACCCTTACAAACAGATGAATATATCAAGTGTGTTGCCTAAGATAGAAACTGTAATAACTATGTAAATGATAAAACATCACAGTACTAACCCATACACCCTTAAAAACACAGGAATCATTGACTTAGTATCACCCTAATCCTAAAGCAGCACAAGGATAACAGGTCAATAGCACCATTAAAAGAAACATGCATTTGGCATTTCATTAGCTCAAATGAAGGGTATCATGGGTTACATGCTACATTAAAATGTATTAAACAATCAGGCCTGAAACTAAACTTTATAAATGAGCTATCAGGGCATTTATAATCAACACAATATTCCCATCAAACGTTAAAAGAAATAGTATTTTATGTGCAATAGAACAGCAAGTGCTTTGACAGAAGTTCACATGTTTTTTTTTAACCAAGTTGACGACGCTTCAAATGCAAAAGTACATTGCTATGTGGTTCTCCAATATACTTAGAAAGTTCTTTGTCAATTCACAAAATGGATTGCTTGATGTAGATTTAATTCCATTATTTACAGAATTTGGGTGCTCAAAAATTCCACTTTTTACTTTTGAGCCACCATTTGAACCACCAACAAAAGTGACAGTTAAGTAATTTTTAAACCAGGAACTCTGCAATATGTTTATAAAAACGATCATTTAGCTAGTTGCATGACAAGAAAACCAAATCGGGTACTTTAATACATTTTCTAGCTAGTATTGTATCATACACACTGTAAGAAAAGTTCATTAACAATTTGGATAATGAATGACAGGTACTTCGGTACATAAATCATAAATGTACACACAAAATATGTAGATATTTGAACTTCATAGAAAATGCAATTCAGCTAACAAATGCTTATAGCGAAACAGATGAACCACAAAGAACACATACCTCCTGCATGCAAAGTGCCTCACTCAAAGACAACTACTCCTAAATTGTTTTATTCAAAGATGTAGATTATTATTCTATCTTAATAAATATAATTATTTATACCTTTTATGGGATTATAATAGTGTTTGCGAGTCAAAGAAACGTGGCTCCTCTCGAATGATAATATGATCCATACGAATCCAAAGCCGTTTTGACCCGTTACCTAAACCGCCTAATTGCCATCCAAACACCCCTATCTTACTAAAATATTGTAAATAATTAAAGTTGCAACAATAGAAATTCAAGGGAGCATCAACGGATTACCGACATCAAAACATCAAAACATGTTTAAGAATAAGAAAAACATCAAAATAGATAACAAACACCAAACAATCAAGAAAAAATTAAAAGTCATACCAACCACTCAACCCTAACTAATATTTAGGATATATGGAGCTTCAACTTTGACTTTATATTAGTAAAACACTTAGTCACCACCGGATCACAAATAATGTTGGCTTAGGGTTCATACTCAATTACATGATAGAAGCCTCAAAATTGGTCAATAAGAAGATTAACATTAAGACAATTCATGTTGCATACCATATTATTGAACGACAAATCAAAGTTAGATACACACCTTCATTCTATTGATTGGTTGTTTGACAGTTGACACCTTTAAACAATCAGATTCGATTTATTAGTATTACAATTTCATAGATGGATGTCGCTCGTTTCAAAGGGAGGTTTTGTTTGTTTCATTTTTCATTTTAACCCTAAGGTTACTGTGATTAACTCCGCTTTTCCAAAAGTTTTTTTTGTTATAACTTTGACACATATACTTTTTGTACATAATTTTTTTGGAAAAACGTATAAAATCGAATTTTTATAAATTTTGCAAATAAGGAAATATTTACTATCTGTGTTCTCAAAAAAAAATTAAGGGCCCGTTTGGATTTTTAGATGGGTTTTGATTAGGATTTGGATTTTAATGTAAAGTTGTAGATTATGATTTGGATTTGGAGAGAGAAGATATATTAAAAAATTAATATAAGATTGATAAAATATTATTTTAAATTAACAAAAGTTATAACTTTATATAAAAAAATTAATTAGAATGTAAAGAAAAAAATGAATGTGAGTAGATACATTAATGGCCCCACAATGATAGGACAATTTTTTCAAAAACCCACCATTAGGACTAGGATTAGTAGATGCTATATATTAAGGCATGAGACCCAACATTGGGCCCCACGGATTCAAACCAAACAACTACTTTCTACCATCACCCCTAAATCCAATCCCTAACCCCATCAACCAAACGGGCCCTAAGAAGAAAGTGAAAGTGAAGTAAAGAAAAAGGAAGTAAAGAAATGGAGAGGAAGTAAAGTGATGTTTCACCCCAAAAGTGGGGTGAAAGTTTTAAAGGCAAAATCATTCCACTTTCACTCCATTACTTTCACTTTCCTTCTTAAAATAAAACTTGAGAACATGAGCTTTTTTATATTATCACTTTCACTTTCTTTCACCCCTTTTCATCAACTTGAGAACATAGAGAAAAAAGAATTAATTTAATTATTACTAAGTAAGGGAAGGTTGAGTTTTTTAAAATGAAAAAGTCCCCACTTGGGGTTTTGTTTTATTAGGAAAAAGATTAATGATAAAAGATTTGTAAATTGAAAAGAAAATAAAGTTATATACACTAGAGTATGGATAAGTTGAAAAAGAGTTGCACTCTAGTTAAAACACAAAACCAAACACCCAAAAATCTTTCACTTTCTTCTCTTTCACTAAATCTTCTTGAACATCGAGATTTGATTGAGTTCAAGTAACTCGATCTCTTCAGTTAAGTCATCGGACACCTTTGCCGCTGTGACTTGGCTGTAGCTCACATCAGTGAGTCGGTGGCACCACCAAACTCACCTTTACTTACTGCATGTAATCGTCTCAAGGTAGGTTGTTTACTTGTTCTTGTGTTTTTTGGCTGTAAAGTAGTGTGTTTTTAGTTGGTATATGTTGTTATTGTTGTTGTATGTTGTGATGGGTGGATAAAAACATTTCAACCTGCTAACTACTCTCATCAACAACAACTTTTCAACAACAACTCCTCAACAACTACTATAAAAAAATCAGTACCATGTTAATGTGTCATTTTCCTTTTCAATGAAAAATATTTTGGATTTATTTGTCGAAGATATTATATCAAAAACCACACGTTAAGATCTCAAGTTACAATTTACTGTATAAAATAAGTAAAGAGGTTGTTGATTCCATGTATCTATATATACCAAGTTATGAGACTTTTAGTTACGTAATTTGAAACGTGTGTGTTTTATGTATTTGTGAGCTAGGTGAAGCATTATACAACACTAAATACACACCCGTACATAAGTAGTAAGTTAGAAATACAATGGAACCAAAGGGAACTGATCTGGGGAGTTCACTTTTGGTGCCTAGCGTACAAGAACTAGTTAAAGAACCAATTACCAAGGTTCCACTCCGATATGTTCGTCTCGATCAAGATCCGCCTATCATATCACAGCCACCATATTCCTTGCCCGAAGTGCCCGTTATTGATATGGCGCGGTTATCATCTGAAAATTCAGCTGACCACGAGCTAGAAAAGCTACACCTTGCTTGTAAAGATTGGGGATTCTTTCAGGTACTCCTTTCCGTACTGCATATGACCATAACGTAGATTATGTATATGCTGAATTTGCTTTTCCAAAATTGCTAAATCTTTTTTAAGACTTGGTTTTTCTTGGAATAACGAGTATATTAATGCAAGTTGTAATATATATATAGTCATAAACTATGTGACATACCGCTTAAACAATGCTAGTCAAGCGTCTGTTTTGAGGAAAAAGTGATTTATCATTTGATCTATGCAGATAATAAATCATGAAGTGGGTGTTTCATTGCTGGATAAAGTAAAGGAAGAGACGCAAGAATTTTTCAACCTGCCAATGGAAGAGAAAAAGAAGTTTTGGCAAACAACGGACGACATTGAGGGATTTGGACAAGCTTTTGTCGTTTCAGAGGAGCAAAAGCTTGATTGGGCTGATATGTTTTATTTGGTTACCCTCCCACATGGTATTAGAAAGCCACACTTGCTTCCTAACCTACCTATGCCATTCAGGTGATTTGCTCATCCATCCTTCTACTTTTATTAGGATCTAAGTTTGCGTTCTCTCATTAATATGAAACGGTATTTTGAGTAGACAGGGGTCACCAATTACTAGGAATTGTTTAATGCACAAAAATAAAAATAAAAGAATGGTTATCAGTCATTACACATATAGTAACTCATGTTGCAAAATAGCCTCTCATATATCTTATAGAAAAAAAAATGACATAACAATATCTGTACTTTAGGTCGGGTTTGGGCGAAACATACATAACCAAAATCTAATAAAAGATTGTAGGTTAATCAATCAAACACAAGAATTACTAACCAAGAATTGCAATTCGAAGTGAAATGATTAAAGGGATTTGTTATTCAGTAATGTGGTTGTTACAATGAAAGAGAGAAGAGCTAATCATCCAAAAACTAGTTACAATTGTGAGAAGTGAAAGTATACAAAAGGCGGGAAAAACAGTTAATGTGGTTATTTGGACTTTGGACTTGACACGTGCCAGGCACGTGACCCTCGATTTTGTCTTATAACATTGGGTTAGTGGGTCTGAGAACCCAACCCGAACACGACTTGTGTTAATCAGAGGGTCATACGTGTCAATCTTAACCCGTTTACACATAACTTGACCATGGTTGACGGGTTAAATAGTTTGGATAGGTTAAAAGGGTTAACCCATTTAACCTCTTTATCTTAACAAGTTGACATGCTACACATGTTAGTGGGTCAACCAATTTAACCCTTACCTAATAATCTAAACTCGACATATCTAACCTGACATTACACCAAACTATAGAAAACTTACTTGTTAACGAATTTGATTCAACTACCTATACAACGTGCATTTTGAAACACCCACGAGAACATACTTGCTTATCTTTACAACTAGATGTTGTTGGCGAGTCTTGCATACAATTCACAAAAACTTTCCATGCTAATAAAAAGGCAAGGTTTTTTGGACTATAATGTCATCATCATCATCATCATCATCATCATCATTAGGAACTTCTAAAGCAATGGCAAGTTCTTTATCTTCTTCTATCTTGACTTATAAAGATTTGTCTCATTTTTACCTATTGAAGAAATATTTATCTTTTTTTGGACTTTTTCTTGTCTAAAGAATTGCTTGTCTTACAAAAAGACTTTTAATCACCTACTCTTCGAAATAATAACAGCCAATCTACCTAGCTTTCCATCTAATTTGAAGTTTTCCATACATTTTCTTCCTTTTGAACAAGGTTTACATGACAAATTTGTTATATTCTTTCCCGTTATCCTCATACATCTTAATCCTTGAGGAAGACATTGGAACATACCTTAAAGGAGACTTATTCAGATCTTCTTAAACTCGATTTCCCCAGCTTTCTGCTTCATCCACATAAGATGCTATAACCTTTTATTAAATTATCAAATATTCGTTAGCCTAATGTGCATGTTTATCTCCAGCGTAACACGAGGGTACTTAGGCTAGTATATTAAATACAAATAAGATAGGCTTGACCAGGAAACCACGGCTGATGTATATCATTGTCATGGTCATTTACATGGCATGTCAAGATGTGATTCTAACTTGCAATGTTTAGATTGTCATGAGTAAGTTTCAGTGACTTCACAAACCTAGGTTGATTTATATCTTTGTAAACAATTTTGTTGAACTTGTCTGAAGTCGCAGGGACAAAATGACTAAGGGTGTGTTTGTTTTTTGAAAAAAATGTCTTACTAGCCTCTTACCTCTTACCGAGTTAGAGGCAGTTAGACATTGTGTTGTTTGTTTTTTTCTTTTGATTCAGGACCGGTCAGAAATATGCCATCTTACTCAATAAGAGGTGTAGACTTGTCTTATTTCCTCTTACCAAATAAGAGGTTGTAGACTTGTATTAAGATAATATATTTGATGGTTTATTAACTATGTTAAATTTATAATAAAAAAGTTTTGTTTCATATTTACATAAGTTACTTATTCATCGCATTACATTGGTTTAATAAATAAATTGCAGAAACGAACAATTAAAATCATTTAGGCAATTATACAGAAACAAACAACATTATTTCGTCCAGATTCAGACTTTCTAGCCACCTCTTAATAGTAAGATGTGAAAGTCATATTGAGGCTCAAAACATCTTGATGGAACAAAGAACACCTAAGAGTTTATTTCATATACACAACACAATGTTACATGGATGGGAGGGGTTCACATACATAAACATATAACTGTATATATTTTACAATGATAGAGACACCCTAGAAGCTTATTCAAGAGAGCTCAAGAACACTGCTATAAAGACTCTGCTCTACATTGCAAAAGCTTTGAAAATGGAAAGTAAGGACATGATAGTATTGTTCGAAGAAGGGATGCAAGGAATGAGAATGAACTACTACCCACCATGTCCACAACCTGAACAAGTCATCGGTCTCACCCCTCACTCTGATGCTGTTGGGATAACCTTTCTTCTCCAACTCAATGAAGTGCCAGGTCTTCAAATAAGAAAGGATGAAATTTGGATCCCCATTAAACCTCTCCCTAACGCGTTCATTGTAAATATAGGAGAGATCTTAGAGGTCATTTTCTTTATTTTTCTCCTAATCATCTCTTGTTTTTAACTTTTGCATAGTATCATACTATCATCAATGATCTGAAAAAAGAAAAAGATACATATGTGAATAGTTTGCAACTTCGCATATTAGAGCAAATAATTAATGACTTAAAACAATTGTGTTCATGCACTTTCAGATTGTAACGAATGGACAGTATAAAAGCGTCGAGCATAGAGCAATTGTGAACTCTGAGAAAGAGAGGTTGTCCATAGCCACATTTCTAAGCCCAAAGTTGGATGGAGATTTAGGGCCAGCACCAAGCCTGATTACCCCAAAGACGCCTCCAAAATTTACAAGGGTGGCTGTTGCTGATTTTTTCAAGAACTTATTCTCCAGGGAACTTAATAGAAAGACAAACCTTGAGCAGTACTATGTATAATGTAATATTAGCAAGAATTGTGTTATACTTTACCTGTTTGTATCACATAAATAAAAACTGTGCATTGTAACGTTAAGTACACTAGTAGCACGTATTATTACTTTAGCAAGAACTGTGTTAAATATTACAGATAGGCATTCTGTCATTATTTTAATAATGGTAGTTGCCAAAAAAGTGTCATTCTTCCAATACATTTCTTGCAAAATATTCATCAACTGTTTTTGGATCAACTATCTTCCACAATATCATTTACAGTGAATATCATTTCCTTTATCTGTTGGATCATTTTATAAGTCATAAAATCCTGCTGATCGCACAACAATTTGCGGTCAAGTTGTGTTAAACGTTTCCCTCGTTGATGAGTCCAGCAATTTTCTATTATATTACTAGGATAGCTACTTAGAATTGTTGTTAGTTGCTAGCTAGTTGATGTACGTTGAGCAAGGCTTCAAACTCAAGCCTTGAGTAGTTGATATGCTATGAAGAAAATGCCTGGTTTATGAAAAAATAATCTTATCTAAGTCATATTAGGTATGTTTTACGAAAGAGTTGAAGTTGAGGCTGTTGGAGCTGTAGTTGGACCTTGTGTAGCCAATCTTATATTATAAGCTGAAAGCTGAAGTTTTTATTTTTTTAATAAAACCGTTTGGCGAATTAGTTGGAGTTAAAGTTTATTAATGTAAAATTACATAAAAATACATCAAATTAAATTCAGATTTATTTCAAACTTTTGCGTGTTAAACTTTATATTCTGAAGGGTATTGAAGTAATTTGACTGACGATAAGCCCCTAGAAGCCCGTTTCAATGCTTTTATAAGCCAGTGTAACAAACAAAATTTATTTTATAAGCAGCTTATTTGATAATCTCAAGACTCTATAAGCTCCTAAAAGCTTTGCGCCAAACACAAACTTTCAAAAAATTAAATCAAGCCGAATATAATCTCATCTAATTTCTTTTCTTCATAGCACTTTTGTACCAAGTTTGCCAATAATCATATCAACTAATATTTTCAGAAATTCAAAAACAAATCCTAAAAGCTTTGCGCCGAACACAGACCTTCAAAGAATTTAAATCAAGCCGGATATAATCTCATCTAATTTCTTTTCTTCATGGCACTTTTGTACCAAGTTTGCCAATAATCATATCGACTAATATCTTTAGAAATTCGAAAACAAATCTTAACTAAATGTATTTCAAACAGTACCACGCCAAATGAGTAAACATCTCTAATGTTTCAAATAATACCACACCAAATGAGTAAACATCTGGCTCTTTAGTGGATAGTGGTAGCACATCATACCTACAACATT
>LBNU01031870.1:0-13621 GCA_014162995.1 Artemisia annua
GCGTGTATTTCTCAGGTAATTAGAAGTTTGCTTCCACTACTTGGACAACGGCTAAGCTGCTTGGATCTTGGCTTGGGTTGAGATATCGATGGAACTCTGATGTTATTTTATTTGGACCTATCTACTTTTATTAACTATGGGCTTTCCTTTATAAAAGATTTTTGGATGAATGTAAACTTTAACTTTACGTTGACCTTGTTTACATTTGCATCTATGTTATCTTGTTATCTATTCTTGTGATGATACCAATTTCCCGTAGCACCCTGAAAGCTTGTAAGTCTTCCGCTGTACGAATTTTGGGGGTGTTACATAGAAGATAAGTCATTTTCAAGATATTATATTATTTGACGCTGATCCATATAATCATATATCTTGCGTTTGGATCAACCTCAATATTTAATTATTTATCAACAATAAATATATATTAGTTTGGTCTCAACAAATATTTATCAATTACTCCCTCCGTCCCATAATATAAGTCCATTTTGCTAGTTTTGGTTGTCCCAAAATTAATGTCCACTTTTGATTTCAACCAATCAAAATGTTTGTAAGTGGGTGAGAATGAATTTTTATTGGTTAGTATTGTAAGGACTCCACTTTTCTTAAACTTTGTGAAATATGAAAGTGGACTTATAATTTGGGACGGAGTGAGTATAAAATTTTACTAGCTATCTTACAATCTTACTTCGATCCTATGCTATCTCTGATCCTACTCCGATCTTGCAAGGTTTTCTTATGTAAGATCGTATGATCCTAGGATCTTGATAACCATGCTATACATTTCCTTACTGGTATATGAAAATTAATTATGGCGTTCCATTATTAAATTACATACTTATATTACTTGATCAAAGTTCAACTATTGCATAATGCTTGTTAAGGTGTAGTAATAGTTACGGACTTGTGAGAACTTACTGTCTTGGCCAACTTTACATGCTCTGTTTGTAACTTACAAAATAGTTTAAGTTATTCTTTTTGATCCTTAAGTTAAAAGATAATTGGGAATCTCATTTAGTTCCAAGAAATGCGCACTAATTATTGTCGCGAGTTAGAAATGAGTATTTCCCAATTAAAACTCACAATTACTTTGTTTAAGCGGTAGTTCTTACATTTTGTAATTTTGATAAAATCTTCAAGACTTATCAAAATTTTCTTCTCTTTAACAAGGTAAATAATTGTCTTCTCTTAGTCGAGCTTCATCTCGAGTACTTTACGAATCGAGCATCATCTTGATTTTATCTTAGAGAATTTGAGCATAATCTCAAATTATCAAGGGAGATTTTGGTTTTAGTACAAGTACTAAACTATTGTGAATTGAGAATATACTTCTCAAGTTTATTCCTTTCAAGCAATCTAGCTTGCTTGTGTCAGTTTATGATGCTTGGGATGACAAAATAATTTCAAGTACAATCTTATGTAAATGCTATATTCTCTGCTATTATTGTATATTGTGACAATGTTAGTGCTATTTATTTGACTGCTAATCCTATGCAGCATCAACAATCGAAACATATTGAGATTGATATTCATTTTGTTCGTGACATGGTTACTTGGGGACAAGTTCGTGTTCTCCATGTGCCTTTGATGCGTGGTTTTGTGACCTTACAACAGGTTTTACCTCTCGAGGGATCTCAAGAGGCTTACAATCCCACCATGCAGTGTACCTGACCGATGTAGTATAGGATAGTGGTAAGTGCGGGGGATTGATCGTTCTCTCACAGGGAATAGTGTTCGTTAGGATAGAAAAGCTACTCTAATAGGTCTAAAGGTGGAAGGAAGATTCTTTTTGTATTTTTATATTTTTATGAAAGCAATTAAAATATTGGTTTTTAGAGGAAGGGCGGAATTAGTTGCTAGTCAACTAACCCAAGTTTACTACTTTTGCAAATTAAAATAAAATAAATATCTAAACTATTGTGGTTGTGAAAACAATATGGAGAAAATTGTGTTTACTTAGATTTCATTACTCCCTAACTATCTTTTACCGGTTAATTGATATGTATGTTACTTGTGTGGATGAAGGGTGTATTCCTAATAACTCATGGAGTGGCATACATATCTCTCCAATTCTATGAGCTCTTATCTCGCCCTATGCCATGCACGGCACAACCATAGGGGTTGTAAACAGTGGCTCATGCGTTAAATACTACCTTAATAGCCTAGTATGCCTTGGCTACATGTTTCCCAAGACGTTCAAGCACGTTACCATAAAGGAGGTTGGCCAGTTTTCTTGAGCCTAACATTGATGGAACAATCATCCCAACAAACAACAACACACACCAATCAACCAATAATTAATAGTTAGGTTTCATTAGATCTAAGCAAACACTAGAGAATTTAGCTACACATGTTAATTAAAAGACAAGCAAAAGAGATAATCAACCAACACATAGACATATTGATTGAATTAAAGTGAAGACTTATCTTTAATTAAGCATGAGGGTTCCAAGGGTTGGAAACCCTAAAAAGTACAGAAAATTCGTCTTTAGGGTTTGCCCTAAAAGTTCTCCACAAAGTTCCACACTAATGAATGAAAATTAGAAAACTATATATAGATTTTACACTCTGACGGCGTCAGGTTATAAGGGCTGACGCCGTCAGCTCGCCGCCATTAGGTTTCTCGGATGGCCTAGATCCACTTCTGACGCCGTCACCTTATAAATCCTTCTGGGCCGTCACTCTTTAACTTTACTCCTGACGGCCTACTTTTCCTAACACCTGACGGCGTCAGGTGTTAAATCCAAAATTTCCTCTGGCCCGTCATTTGATAATTGGTTTCCACTCTTTTGTCAAGGCTTTCTGACGGCGTCACCTTGTGACTTCTGACGCCGTCAGGTTGTAAATCTTCATCTTTTGAGACTTTGTCGTTTTCTTCACTTTTATGCTCCAAAAACGTCCGAATATGCATGTTTTCCAGAATTCCTCTCAAAAGTACCTAAAATGACAAAAGGAACGATTTAGGGCAATATTTGATCACATTTATACGAATTAGGGCTTAAATGACCCCCTAAAAGCGTAACACTTTTCGTCTCATCAAATACCCTTACACTTGAGATTTGCTTGTCCTCAAGCAAATGAGCTTTTATTCCAATCAAAATATGAGTTAGGGGTCATTTAACACGAATATAAAAGTAATTACAACAAATAGTTATTAGACCCTAATCATAACAAGCACGGAAATCATACACTAGCACCTCACAAATAGTGTTTGGATTCTCACATCTCTCAAATGTCATAAAGTTTATATCTCATAAATGGAAACGGAAAATAACACTCACTACCTGTCATAGCAAATAGATTACCATAGGCTTGGGAAAGGATCAATTACTCCTCCACTAGGCGTAAGCACCTAAGATAAACTATCAAAGAGGGCTTTATAAAGGGTTGTAACGTAAGGTGTAGGGATATGATAACACGGTTTGGTTGGAATAAAGGGTATTTTAGTGGTGGCGAGTTAATTATCATGATCAAATACATGCACTCTACATCGTTGCTTAAGTCAAGACTCGACTCAATCTTAGTCTAAAAATGAAATAACAAAAACTAAAAAGGAACATAAAAGGAAACGGGATGGTAGTCCGTATGTTTTTCTTCTTTCTTTTTCATATTTTTTTGTATTTTTCTTGATTTTTCGATTTTTTTTTCATACACTCTTGCCCTACCATCCAAAATAATACATCATAGGGGATTTGCATTCCCCTTACACTTGAATCTTTACATAACTTTACAATCACTATTCTAATGACTCGAATTAAGATAATCGAAAAACTTGGAGTACTTTTAAAATATTTAGCACGTATGGGGGTAATAATGTTGTTCTTCCCCATTACTTCATTACACTAGTACTTTACCCATGAGTCCCAATCGTCCCAAAACAATATGTACAAGGATATGACTTAACTTAGCAACCATGTAATTGACCGGATAATTAACTAAGGGTTTAACAAATGTTTTCACAATAATGCACCAAAGGTGGGTGCATACAAGGTAGGCTAAGGCGATTTGGGTGTACATTTAGTGGGGTGTAAACAAATTCTCACTTTGAGTAAGATGCTCAAAGGTCGAAACGAAAGGATAGGCTCGGAAGGGTGTACTAGGGGTATCGTGTACCAAAAATGGATACAACGCAAAGGGTGTGGGAGAATTACTTGACCAATGAAGTCAATGTAATTATAACAAATATACGGGTGTAAAACAATGGGTTAATCCTAATGCCTCTTATCATGTAGTAAATCTTAACTACACGAATGTAGTCTCACTTGTGGATTTGAGATGGTCCTAACGCAAGTTCTAGAATCTAAATACTACCGGTACTCACATCATAGCACCAAAGATGGATGCTTTTCCTACCAATTCTAGGGGCGAACCTCACATATTTGGGGTGGAAAATTTTTTAGTGGTACGGTTTTGTGCTAGTCATACAATTTCCTATCCATGAGACGCTCATTAAGATCAAGGTTTCACTTCTAAATGTTGTAAAAAATTTTAAATTGGCGCTAAAATTGCCCTAACAAACATTTCTCTTGGTTTTATTACAAATTTACTATCAAACAAAGCAAAACATCAAGCGTAAGTATATTCTCAACGGTGCTTTCATTTACCCCCCTTACACTTAAACCGAACATTGTCCCCAATGTTCAAATAAAAGACGTAAAAGTAAATAAGATGAAAGAATGAAATCAAATACTCCCCTGAATCGTTTGTTGTGGATAGTGATGTAACATGGTTAGATCTTCTTCCAAGATAGACGAACGTTCAAAGCTTCCCTTCCAAAATAATAAACGTCTTCTTGTCCAAAATAACCTGTTAACCTGAAAAAGATAAAGGCCAACCTCGCGTAAAATCGGCGGTAAAATCTACATAATAAGATATAATGCTTGTGGAATGAATATTTTGCAGAATTCCTGGAGATTATAAGTTAAAGAATCGACAAAACTTTTTAGGTTTCCGGAAAAATACAAAACTTTGAAAAATCGCAGAAAATTATAACCTGACGCTGTCAGGTGTTAATCCTGACGCCGTCAGAAAGTTCTGACAGAATTCTCATGTTAAGCTTCCGGGAAAAATTCTGGAAAAACTAGATCTTACTTCCTGGAATTCCAGCAAAATTCATTATGACTCGATACAAGCATTTAACTCAAACAAATACTAATATGTATGCTAATTTCATTGTTATGATTCATGTTCATTCGTTCTTTATAAACCGATTTGGATTTCCCTTACACTTAGCTTTTGCAAAATACCTTTATATGTAGTTAAGACGAAGCTAAAAACAAAATAAAGCATTTTCACAATTTTGTTTGAAGCATGAATCAATAACAGGAAATATAACTTACATACGGAAACAAATAAAATCAAATAAACACACAAAAACACACAAAACATGGGTTGCCTCCCAAGAAGCGCTTTTCTTTATTTACGAGTCTTGTAGCTAGATTCAAAGTCATGGGCTCTCATCTAGTGTCACTAATGCTCACATATCCAAGCGTGAGCCACCTAATTGTCGCCTCATCCTTCTTATAATCATCATTAAGCTCTAAGCATCCGCGAAAGTACCTCTTATTCTTCTCATGGGGGTACTTAAGTCCTTTTCTAATATCGTTCTCACTCAATATATCACAAGGGGGAAACCTATTACATTTCTCAATAGAAAAGTTTTTATACATAGGGTGTGCGCGGGGAATTTGATAAACAAAATCCTCTTCCCCATCTGAGAATGTAATCAACCCTTCCATTAGTCTTTCATCTAAGTTGGTCAGTCTTTTGAAGGGCTTCCCAAACACAACTTGGGTGAGGTTACTATCAATAAACTCTCTTAGATTTTCCATAACCATAAAGTCCGTTTGATACGTAAAGCTCCCCACAAACACATGCAAAGTCTTGGCCCTAGCAATAATATTATCTCCATGATATTCTAACTCATTTACCATGATTTTATTGTATTCAGCACGTGAAATGATGTTCATTGGCAAAGATGAATTAAGGTAGGCGTCAAAGCTTCTAAATCCAATTTTGCAAGGGAATTGCATGTTAAACAAACTACCTTTCTCAATCTTTGTTCTAGGGTCAACATAATCTAGAGGGTTAGCTCTTTTATCCCCTTCAGGGTCATCTACTACTTCTCCATTCCCAAGGTCTTCATCGGAATCCGACGAATAGTAGAAAGGGCCATTTTCATGGTCGGTGTCGTGGTCAGATTCGTCCATAACAGAATGGTTGTCAAAGTGATGATCAGGTGATACGTTTGGTGGGTTTTCGTTTTCAACAATAGGGGGCAAGTTGGGTAACTGAAAATTCCTACGGTGGAAAACACGAATAACAGGGATCAAACGATCAATATTACTCATGAAGAAGTATTACGAATAAAGGCACAAAGAAAAAGATAGACTAAAGAAATCCTAGAAAATAAAATAAAAATCTCGCTAGAAAGGAATCTAGTGAGTAGACCCAAAGAAATAAAAATTCTACCTAAACAATAACTATTCCCCGGCAGCGGCGCCAAAAACTTGATGCGTGGTTTTGTGACCTTACAACAGGTTTTACCTCTCGAGGGATCTCAAGAGGCTTACAACCCCACCAGGCAGTGTACCTGACCGATGTAGTATAGGATAGTGGTAGGTACAGGGGATTGATCGTTCTCTCACAGGGAATAGTGTTCGTTAGGATAGAAAAGCTACTCTAATAGGTCTAAAGGTGGAAGGAAGATTCTTTTTGTATTTTTATATTTTTATGAAAGCAATTAAAATATCAGTTTTTAGAGGAAGGGCGGAATTAGTTGCTAGTCAACTAACCCAAGTTTACTACTTTTGCAAATTAAAATAAAATAAATATCTAAACTATTATGGTTGTGAAAACAATATGGAGAAAATTGTGTTTACTTAGATTTCATTACTCCCTAACTATCTTTTACCGGTTAATTGATATGTATGTTACTTGTGTGGATGAAGGGTGTATTCCTAATAACTCATGGAGTGGCATACATATCTCTCCAATTCTATGAGCTCTTATCTCCTCCTATGCCATGCACGACACAACCATAGGGATTGTAAACAATGGCTCATGCGTTAAATACTACCTTAATAGCCTAGTATGCCTTGGCTACATGTTTCCCAAGACGTTCAAGCACGTTACCATAAAGGAGGTTGGCCAGTTTTCTTGAGCCTAACATTGATGGAACAATCATCCCAACAAACAACAACACATCAATTAACCAATAATTAATAGTTAGGTTTCATTAGATCTAAGCAAACACAAGAAGAATTTAGCTACACATGTTAATTAAAAGACAAGTAAAAGAGATAATCACAAACACATAAGACATATTGATGAATAAGTGAAACTTATCTTTATTAAGCATGAGGGTTCAAGGGTTGGAAACCTAAAAGTACAGAAAATCGTCTTTAGGTTGCCTAAAGTTCTCCACAAAGTTCCACACTAATAATGAAAATTAAGAACTATATAATAGATTTTACACCTGACGGCGTCAGTTATAAGGGCTGATGCGGTCAAGCTAAGTCGCCGCCATTAGTTTCTCGGATGGCCTAGACTCACTTCTGATACGTCACCTATAAAAACTTCTGGCGTCACTCTTTAAAAAACCTGACGCCACTTTTCCTAACACCTGACGGCGTCAGGTTAATTCCAAATATTTCCTCTGGCGTCATTTAAAATTGGATTCCACTCTTTTGGGTCCAAAGGCTTCTTGCAGCGTCACCTTGGACTGTCGACGCAGTCAGGTAAATTCACCATCTTTGAGACCTTTGTCGTTTTATTCACTTTTATTCTCCAAAGAACGCAATATGCATGTTTCCAGAATTCCTCAAAAGGTACCTAAAATGACAAAGGAACGATTTAGGGATATATTTGATCACATTTATAGAAGTTAGGATTAAATGACCCCCCCTAAAAGCGAACACTTTTCGTCTCATCCAAAATACCCTTACACTTGGATTTACTGTCTCAAGCAAAGAGCCTTTTATTTCAATCAAAATATAGTTAGGGTCATTTAACACGAATATAAAAGAATACAAAAAGTTATCGACCCTAATCATAACAACACGGAAATCATACACTAGCACCTTCACAAATAAGTGTTTGATTCTCACGATCTCTCAAATGTATAAAGTTTATATCTCATAAAGAAACGAAAAAAACCACTACCTGTTCATCAATAAATTACCATAAAGAGGGGCCTTGGAAAGGGGTATCAATTACTCTCCACTAGGCGTAAGCCAACTAAGATAAATATCAAAGAGGTCTTTATAAAGGGTTGTATACTAAGGTGTGGATATATAACACGGTTGGTTGGAATAAGGTATTTTTAGTGATGGCGAGTTAATTATCATGATCAATCCATGCACTCTACATCGTTGCTTAATCAAGACTCACTCATCTTAGCAAAAAGGGGGGGTGAATAACAAAACTAAAAAAGGAACATAAAAGAACGGATGTGTAGCCGTATGTTTTCTCTTCTTTTTTCAATTTTTTGTATTTTTCTAAATTCATTTTTTTTTTTTTTTTTTTTTTTTTTTTTTTTTTCATACACCTCTGCCCTAGCCTAATCCCAAAATATACATCATAGAGGAGTTGCATTACCCCGTTACACTTGAACTTTACATAACTTTACAATCAACTATTCAATTAACTCGAATAGAAGATATATCGAAAACTTGGAGTACTTTTTAAATATTTAGTCACATATGGGGTAATAATGTTGCAATCTTCCCCCATTACTTCATACACTAGTAATTTACCACATAGTCCCAATCATCCCAAAACAATATGTACAAGGATAGACTTAACTTAGCAACCCATGTAATTGACCTGATAATTAACAAAGGTTTGAACAAATGTTTCCAATAATCACCATAGGTGGTGGCATACAAATAGGTAATAAGGCGATTGGGGTGTCTAATTATGGTGTAACAATTCTCACTTTGAGTAAGATGCCAAAGGGTTCGAAACGAATAGGATAGGCTCCGGAAGGGTGTACTAGGGGGTATCGTGTACCAAAAATGGATACACGCAAAAGGTGTGGGAGAATTACTTGACCAATGAAGTCAATGTAATTATACAAATATAGGGTGTAAAACAATGTGGTTAATCTAATGCCGTCTTATCAATGTAGTAAATTTTAACTACACGAATGTAGTCTCACTTGTTGGATTTGAGATGGTCCCTAACGCAAGTTCTAGAATCTAAATGCTACCGGTACTCACATCATAGCACCAAAGATGGATGATTTTCCTACCAATTCTAGGGGCGAACCTCACATATTTGGGGTGGAAAATTTTTTAGTGGTACGGTTTTGTGCTAGTCATATAATTTCCTATCTATGAGACGCTCAAGTTGGTTTTGGGTTGGGTTACAACCCTTCCACCGATCGGCCATATGTCCCCAACAGGTATGCGGAAGCTTCTTGACATTCCAATAATTATCACATAATTCTTTCCTTATATTCGTCTAATGGTCATTAGCCTTTTCCGTTAAATACTAACGATCGTTATTCGTATTGTGTTTATTAATAATTATTCTTAACATGTATAATAATTATTATTCATTTACTTTTCATACGTAAAGTGTGCAATCCCGTGATCTCGAGTTCGATCCTAACACACTTCTATTATTTTATGTCTATAAAACTAACAGCTCCCACTTAGACATATCATAATAGAGTGATCACATTCGTTAGTGTCTTGCAACACGCCGATGCCTCTTAGCACGAACCGAGTAAGGCTCCTGGAAAACCTTTTAATGATTTCTCATTATTATTATCCTTTTGTTTTTAATACCAAGTTAAGAATACGGATCAAAGTCATTTCTTAATTAACAATTCTGTTTCTCGTTGTTTGTGATTGATCAAGATTACCAAATCATCTGAACATATTCAGGGAAGATCTTGGGCGTGCGCACGCAAGCATCTTGACAACCCTACGAGGGGCCCAGCAGTATTAAACTCCAAAAATAAATTTGAATTAACAAATTCTGTATTGACTACAAGCAAAACTCACGAACTTTGTAACACTTCCGAAAACAACCCTTATGACTACCACTTACGTATAGCGTTAAGTTGTTTCACAAAAATGCACTACATTCATGACAGTTATCTTGTATCTCAAGTCTGAGAATAACTTCTTAGTATATATTTAATGACAAGATCCATAAAGTAACATCATGTAGTTGGGATAAGTCCTATATTCGGTATCATTGAATATCATCTGAAATGGCATGTCTACGCATCAATATACTTTTAAGTATATTACACCAAACTCAGATTTGTCTTAATTTAATAATATTCCCATATTATTAACCGACAACGGACAATTTAGAATAACATTTATTCACGGATTTAAACATATAAATATAGGATACAATTTATTATTTAATGAAAACAAACGTACCAAGTACTTCAATTCATTATAAATAATAATTATTTAACATCCCTTATCCAAATACTAAATAGATCAATGCATGATAACTCTAGTTGATGAATTATATCTCAAGTAATGACATTCATACTTGTTGACAAAACATAAATCATCCAACTTTGATCTATCGGAATTTTGAGAATACTTATTTAAGAATTCAACTAGTGAAGTTCTTGTATGTGCATACTCAACTATTTTGATAATGCCACATAATATTTCATAAAATGTGTGACATCCTTAACCACCAATTTATGACAATCAAACTTCTAAAACATTTTAAAGTTTAAAGTATTCTTATTCTTTAATGTATAATGCAACTATGCTTAGTAAGCACAACTAGTACATATAGCTAAGGATGAAATCCTTACCATGACTAGTATTGAGTGTCATCTCAATTTCATTAGCATCATTGTATGCAAACAACAATATGCTTTTTAAAATTCCCGTAAACATTAATATCAATTGTGTAATGTTTGATGCCTTCCAAACATTCAAGTTTGTCAGCTATGACAATTTTCACAACAATTTGAAAAATTGTTCATCTATAGAATCTGGAAGCTATTCCAGGCTGAGGATGTGATTCTATATCCAAACATATTCCTTTAGAATATTCATTACACAAGTTATCTAATAACTTTCAATTAGATATCAATGTTGTCAAATCATCTTGTAATTAAACATGATACAACAGTAACATGATGTACATGAAAAATCCTTGAGTCATACTTAGATTTTATTCATGTTCTACATATTCATTTAGATATTCTAAATGATATATCATGTTCTATTAGATTCATTTACCGCATATGTTTATGTTAATAAACATTCATTCCAAGGTTGTATGTCATATTTTCTAAATCTTCAATTAAAGTTTCATTCCAAACTAAGATTAAACATTTTACTTATATGGAATGTTACTTCTTATATGTTTTACCACATATATGATTTAGGAAATTAAACATAATACTCCCACTAGCTTTTAGGAATACTTAGATATTATCTTATTTCAACTATAAATCAAAACATAGATTTAATAATTAAACATAAGAATAATCTCATAGATGCATGCATTTATCCATTTATGGATTATTGTATTTTGTACACTTCCAAAGATTTATTTGAATTCATAACTCCTTTTGATTACTTATCGTCCTCGCTCAAGTAATCTCTCAAGAAAGAGTTTTGATATTCCATTGTCATTTTCATATTAATGAAAATATGACAATCATAATCTTTATATATTTAATGTGTTTAGGATAGAATATTCAATCACAGTTAATTGCTTAAATGTGATTAATAATCTCGTCATAAGACATGCATTAAATACGTGTACAATATTGTCCATATGATTTCTATCAAAAGATTTAAACCACAAGGGTTACCTTATCTTTGGAGAAACTCATCTTCATTTTCTAGTCTAACTATTAAGATAAAACAAGTTTCAAAATTGATTATCTTTATGGACAGCATCTTAATCATTCATAGCATGTGTACTTTACCCAATTCCATATTTGGTAATGTATCATAAAATAATTCTCAACATATTAATCAAATATCTGAGATATCTTTGCGGATCTATGAATGAGAATTCCATCATATTGAAGTTTAACATTTTCATGTCTAGCCTCATTATGATATTTACTAGTTTATTTTAGAAGATTATGTATCTTGTAATTTTATCTTTTAAAGATCAAAACTCCCACTTGCTTTTAGTAATTTAAAGACTATCTATAATTTTTTAGCAAATAGAGCAACAATACAATGTTCTCTTTTGGGATATTACAAATACATATTGATAGTTTCTGACTTTATTTTGTTAATAACCTCTTCATAAGCAGTTGAACAAATTCAGAACTTCAATTTAAGACTTAATGTGATTCATCACATTCCATCATATGATGGTGTCTTATTAATCTTCTAGGTTGGAGTCTTATTGAGTATATTCAATCCATACTCAATTTTCTAACCTTGATAACTTTTGGAAGAAAAGAATTCATAGTTATCTTTAATCAAACAATTATAACAATAGTTTAATTTTCCTAATTGGACATACCAAAAACATTTTGTATTTCATTAGGATTAATATTGTAAGATAATCTAACAATATTTAAGATAACCATATTCCTTTTGGCTTGTCTATTTACCAACTAAGTCATTTTAAGGGTATAATAGTATTTTCAAGCCAATTACATGCTTTCTAACACAAGTACTTTTGACAAAATCACTTCATGTCCATGTCTCTACAAGAAAACATAAATTGTTATAATCCCACTATACGTTATAAGTCATTCAATAATTTAATGACTTCATGTATATGTCTTAATTAAAAAAACATAACAAGCTAACGTCTTACTTTATTATAAGTCTTGTGACAATTAAAATACTTTATGTTTATATCTTTACAATGAAACATAAACATGTTTAACTAAAGTAATCATGAACACCATCTCTTGGTGTCAATAGTATTTTCAAATTAATTTATTACTTCACAATAATGTAAAACAACATTATTTATTCATTTATATATGTCATTCCAAGTTACATAAATATTTAGATTGGAGTAGCATTAGATTACTTTATTAATTTATGTCATTCCAAGAATTCAGAAATATACAAACTAAAGTAGTCTGATATCATATTGACACATGTTCTAATAGGTATCTAATTTAGAAACTGTAAATTAACCTAATTCCATTACATCAGTTGATCTGCTAGTAATAAAAATATGAATTTACCTTTTCTTTGTAATCTAGCCAAGCTCTCACATGATGTAAATTACAGCTTCAAGTGTTTCTTAAATTAGATGTGTTATAAACCCTATTATAACATTAGTCTCTTACCTTACAGTCAAGAGAATCCTTTAAATCATATCTTTATGAGTTGTTTCTTGCACACAATTAAATAGAACAATTCTCCCACTTGTGCATGTAGCAACCTCATATAGTTGATAAACAACACTCCATGCGTTTGTTTATGTGATCAATATGATTGTGTCATAGATTTCAGCATAACAAGTAGATGTAGAACAACAATGTCTAGTAAGGAAACGTACAAGACTATCCTTAAAAGTATGAGTGTCTACTTTTGGAAAGTAATTATCTTTAGATACCAAGATATCAAAGCTTGTAACTCCCAATGAATTAAAGATCATTACAATAATTTCTTACTCAGTAATAAGTACAAAATTCTCCCAC
>LBNU01031870.1:31301-42527 GCA_014162995.1 Artemisia annua
GGATCTGGGCGCTCATCCTTTGGAAGCGATCTTTGAGTATAAAACTCAGAGAGCGAAGAGAATACCCTATCATCTATCCAAAAAAAAACTTTTCCCTCCAACCCCTAAGGGCGTCTACTTTTTCAGTGTAACACTGATAGCGCCCTGGGCGCTTCGAAAATGTTACCCACCCATTCGAGCACGTTGTGTGGTGAAACGCGCGGAAAAGGTTGATAGTAGGATTTATCGCAAGTAAACGACAATTTACTTCAAAGTTTGTTATTTTTGCCGCACCTATACAGTGCAGCTGAGAGATATGCAGACGGTAGAAGTTGAGCACGTCGCTCAAAAACAAGGATATAGGCACGCGCTGGTTTGCAAACTCAAAAAAGCGCGTGTATACCCCTATTTTCCCCTCAGGGAAGTCTGCGATACATGCGTCTGGCTCCGGTACTTCCGGATGCACCGCAAGGGGAATGAAATAGTCGGAGGTGAACTGACGAAGTTCAACCTCGTCAATCTCAGAACGGAACTCATCTAATTGACGAACCATTTTTACTAGGGTGCGCACGCGCAATTACCTTTGAAAGATACTAGTTTTTCTTGGCTGAAGATTCTTAATATGGAAGAAAATGGCATTTTTTACTGTGGTAGACACAGTGAAAATGCGAACCCTTTATATAGGGTTTCTCCTTGCATTGGATGAACGACACGTGGATCCCACTACCTCCATCGTGTGGTTGGAATACAAAAAGGTACATGCACTTTTTCACGTATTTCAAGGGATACGTGGGACGATTTTTGGCTAGATACATCGTATCCCATTTTTGGCAGGAAATACTAGACCCTTTCCCGCCACGCTTGCCGCTAATATTACTAGTCTAGCATCTGCGGTTCATACCTACGCATACTAGACTGGGGGGACATGATGACGAATAGTCCATATTCGGGTCACGAACCCGATTAATGAACATTACTAACGCCCAAGCCCACCACGAGTGGGCTATCATAACAATGATTGGGCTACCACACTAACGGTTTGGGCTCACGAAAGCCCAAACCCAAAGTTATTTATGGTCTTGATATGGATATCTCTTATTTAAGGGATATATATCAAACACAACCGGATATATACCGAAGAGTAAGGAGCATGTATCCAATAAGGATTTCGTGCCTATATAAAGAATATCATAACTCTCGTTAAAGGTATGACTTACAACCCTAACTCTTCAGTACAACCCTAAAACCGATTACTTACTCTCACGCCGGAGGATAATCGTGGGAGACAATCCCACGATAAGCCTAACGATGTTTATTTGCTTTCTTAGTGCGCAGGTCTCAAGCATTAAGATCTTATTGGTACGAGAACAGGAACCCAAATAAGGAACGCCCAACTTTTGTATCAACAAACTAAAAGCTTAAAAATGCTTAATCAGAGTTTCAAAACTAAATCAAATCATGAAATATCATATTTAACATAGAAATACTTACTTGTTTGTTATGTAAGTAGCATCAAACGAAACAACATCACAAAACTCTATGTAGTTGTACTTAGAAACTTATCAGCCCAAAAGATTGCCGAAGCTCAACATTTTTAACCAAATAATCAAACGAAAAATCCAGCACATGCTTCTTTCTATTTTCCATCTTAGATATAAGCATCTGTGCATCACTATCACCTATATAGCAGTTCACACTCCTAAAAAAGTTCTTGAAATCAACCGTTGTTCCATGAACAAGCAAATAAGAACCCTTCAAACCGGTTAACAGGTGATGAGCTCTCGTTGCACCTATATTTACGCTTGCAGCTTTAACAATAAACAGTTGCTCAGAATAGGTTAACTGCCTCTCAGTCTTTGACAAATGCATATATTCTTCACGTTCAAGCTCATGATTATGAATCAAGTCAAAAACAACACGTGCTTTGCAACCTGTGATATGCAGGTTAGAACTTCTCGTCTGCTTGTCACTATTTTCTAAGTCTAACGTGTCTACATGTATTCCCTTAGGATAACCTTCCCTATTACAAACTAGATACGTTCGTTTCACAACACCACTCCCCAATCTTTTCTGGCATGACTTCCTAACCACAAACCCTGCTTTAGCAGCATATTTCATATACGCGGTAACGCACTCATCAATCGACTTATAAAGTTTGCCCTTAACTAATAAAACATCCGCAGGAACTTTAGGAATATAATAAACAGTTCCACCAGGAGTATCAAAATTAGAGTGAGTAGCAAACGACTCAGGAGTTTTCAACACATTCAAATCTGAAAAAATAAAAGAACAAATAAAAACACTAAATAACTAAAAATTGCAATAACAAACACATGTTCTTAATATCACATGTGATATACCATAATATCACATGTGATATAACACATGAAATGCATGAAACAAGAATATATCACATGTGATATATCATTATGTGATGTATCACATGTGATATTTGATATATCACTTAATGAAATATCACATGTGATATATCCATAGTGTTAATAAGCTGCAACTAAAAGCTTAAATATGCTTATTCAGAGCTTAAAACTGCTTAATTCAATCAAAACCTAACTAATAGCTTATTCAGAACTTAAAACTTCTTAATTCAATCAAAACCTAACTAAATAGCTTATTCAGAGCTTAAAACTGCTTAACAACATAAATTATTAACACTGAACATACGATTTATAGTAAAAATTAAAAATAATCAAAAAGCTTACTCTTAATAGCTTCGGATTCATCACCGTGTTCATAAGCTACAATCTCCTCAGTATACTTAGCTGACACATCATCACTAACGATTATCTCTTCAGAAGTAGTAGGAAGATCAGCAATGATCTCTTCAGAAGTAGTAGGAAGATCAGCAACCGTCTCTTCAGAAGAAGAAGAATCAGAATTCTGAATGGAATCCATAAAACGATTAGATGAGCGAAGAACGTGATAGCTTATTGAATTTAAGAGAAAAAAAATTAGGGTTTCGTGATGTAGAGGATGAAAAAACCGTTAGAGGAGAGAGAATAAGGAAACACATACTTTGTGTGTGTGAATTAATGAACGTTTAATTGAAACGGATCTAAAATATCACTTTTATGTTGACTGAAAATACCCTTCTAGTGTAAATATTAAGTTTAATCTCAGCCGCTAGATCAAAATAAATGGAGGGTGGAAATTGATCCTTTTATATATAAGTAATGTTAAATCATAAAAAATAACATGCCCACACATATATATTATCGTGGTTGCTACATTTTAGAGTTATGTTACGATTTTATCCTCGAGGAATACACGTGACGTGTCACGTAGTGTTGTTAAAGTTACTTTAGCTTCAACTTTTTAAGAAACTTGACATTAATTGGTGAAGCTTTAGCTTTAATATAAAGTTACTTGATATTTGAACATTGAAATCTCTTTCTCTCTCTCAAATATTAATTACAGAGAAAAAAAATTAAAAATCAGTGTTTATTTCAACATCTTATTTGAATTTGTGGATAGTGCTTAAAAAGAAAAACTGGTGATATATATAAATCGCATTTGTTTTGTTTTCGTTCTTTGCTTCACCTTTGGTGACATTGAGTATTTGATTTGAGCTAGCTAATTTAATACCAGTATTTGCCAGATAAAAAAGTGTTGGGATACATTTTAACATTTGAAATACACTTGAAAAAGTTGTGTATCACAATATCATCTGTGATTTACAACAAACTAGACGTATACTCGCGTAAAGCGATAGTGTATACAAAGTGCGTGTTTTTCAAATAGTATTGTGTTTATTTTTAAAAAGTTGTCAAGTTTATAATTGATTAAGAATATACATAATTTAAGTTGTCAAGTTTTTGAAAATTAACAAATTTAAGAGATGTTTAAGAATAATTTAAGCAAATTACATTAATTTAATTTTTAAAATTTTAAATTAATTTTCTTTTTAAAAAATAAAAAAATAAAATGTCCCACTCTTTATAGGTAGTAAATATATACTAGAACTAGTAATAATGCCCGCGCACGCGCGTGTTTTTAAATTTTTTTTGAATGATATATTTTATTTCTTAAAAAACAAATAATTTAATCTTTGTTTTGTTTGATTTATGATTTTTAATTATATTTGTTTGTTACTCGTATTAAAGATAATCATTTAAAAAATTTAATCCTGTTGTTAGTTGCATCTTATCTATATTTTTTTGTACTTATCTTCTACTTGTCTAGTATATCAACAAAACAAATTTTTAAAATTTTAAATTAAAAAAAAAAATAATAATATTACCTAATAAGGAAATATTTTTTTTCCGAAATACGAAAGTAGCACTAGGGGATTTGTTTTATTATATAAAAAAGATTAATTTGAATAATATCATGTTTATAAAAATTAAAGATTACATATAAATATCATATTATGTTTAAATTTGGTCAAAAAATATTTGATTATGAGGAAGATTCAGGTTATGGCATAAAACAGACCGAATACCAAACCAGATCCACGACCCACATGCCTTTTGATTCCTTTTTGCTTATCCCAAGTTGGATGACCGTTGCATTCCTCATACTATCTGTTTAAAACGATCAAAGTTACACTTACACTCCTTAAAGTCTATGGTCTTCACACTTTTCTTTTCTAGTTTTATTTTGTTCGTGAAGAATCTAGCTTTTCTTATTGAAGCGCTAGTAGTACGTGTGTGTGAGAACGAAGATTTAGCATACTTTTGCTAAAGGTGATTTGCCCTATTCGACTAAGCCTAGTCGATTCTATATAAGCCCTCACCTAGGGTTTATAAGTTCTTGTTCTTGGAAGCAATCAAGAGGTACGCATTTCCTTTTATGTTTTGGTTAATTAATTATTTGTATTTGATCTTTTCCGCTGCGTACTCTTAGATGTTTATGTGTTTATTAGTTTTATATTATTCACATATTCCAACACTAGCTATCGCTGTTGCGCCATCCTTTCTGGCAAGCAGTGACACTTCTCTTTGTGTACTGTCTAACAAAGAGTTAACCATAGCGAGATGGTGCATGTTTCTCATTTCTCTTCTCCATTGTGGATGTTGTATAGCATATATTATTTACGTGATGTAAATAGGACTCACTAAACAGAACTTATATAATGAAGTTGTTTGTAAGGATGGTACTCACTTCCGCTTGCATGTTTTGTTTACAGGGGACTGAACAGTGTCGCAATCATTGGTCTGATATTAGTCAATCTTACATTTGGCGTGAGTCTCCTCAAGGCATAAATCAAAAGAGCATTGTGAACTAAACCATACCTGTAAACTAGAGTAACTATGTTTTTTCCTTTTGTTGTTGAACTTGGTTAATTTGTATTGATGTGGGATGGTTTTAGGTTGCTTTTGATACATAAGCTGTTGCTGACTGTTCTAACAATTAGACTGTATCTTCGAATGATGGTTCTGGAGAGCTCTTTATCAAATGCAAGCAATAATATTTCATATTGTGTATGGCTATGGATCCTTATCCTTTATAATCTTCCGTTTCCGTTTTTATTTAGTTCTGAAGTTATCTTTTCAGAATTTGTTTCTTAAAAAATATCATGCTAATGCTATAAACAGGTATTTATTTCTGAATAATAAGATGATTGATATCTTTTAGCTAAATATGTTGTGTTACTAAAAAATCGGTGAAAAGATGAGTTTTTTCTGTCTGGGTTATCCGAGGACAGAGATGTACGCAGCAGCTTGACAAACCCGAAACTTCTTGTGAGGACATTAAAGTACCTGACCATTATGTCACCTTCGTGAGGACATCAAGTGTTATCTAAAACGGGTAAAAGATCTTTTTGTTTTTGTTCAAGTTAATCGGTAAAACCGAAGATGATGTTTTTTTGTTTATGTTGATTGATAAAACCGTGTCTTTAACTTGGATGTACTTGCTTCATCATGGTGTGTTTATGATAGTTTTCTGCCCTTTCCATGGCCAAGTGTCATCTAGTTTTCTGCCCTTCATCATGGTATTTTTGTGATAAGTTGATCGATAAAACCGCTTCTTTAACTTGTGATAGTTTTCTTTTAAAAATACATGCAAGATGATGAGATTTCCATTTGAATACTAAATTGGATATATTCTGCCCATTGCAAATGCTTTTTAGAGCGCTAGGTACTGTCTCGTGCCGTGGGTGGTGCCATGAAAAAAAGTTGTGCCACCTCAGCTCTTTTTTCCCATGGCACCAGGTTTGGCTATGGCACCAAAACCCCTCTCCCTAGCATAACACCAGTTTTCTGGTGCCATGGGGCATATTTTTTTTATTTTTTTATTTTCATTTTTTAAATAAAAAATATATAATTTAGACCATTTTTTTTCTTTCTCAGTTTCATTAATAAACAAGTACTTCAAAAATCAACCTATGTCACTTCAAAAATTTTCAAATTTATGAAGCTCAACTTATTCATTGTTAAATTTCGCAGCCCAAGAAAATATGGCAGCCCAACACCAAATTTGGATATTCAGTCCAATGCAAAACCGAATAAATACCCCATTCTAAAAGTTTCTTTAACCCTATGGTTATCACATCTTGCACGCCTCCCATCTTCTCTGTTATCCCATCTTCTCTGTTATCACATTAACTGAAACAAAAAAAACACAAACAAACCATAAACAGAAAACACAAACAAACAAACAAACAAACAAAAAAAAGAAAAAGAAAAGAAGAAAATACCTTCCGCGTGAGCTGGTGGCTACGGCGCCACAGCCCACCAGCCGAGCTCCGGTGTGGTTCCTCGCGCCATCGACTCGTGCCATCGCTGATGGCTTGAGCCATCAGCCACCGTACCCGGCTCTCTTAGGGACAAGAAATAGGTTAGTTTTGGATACTTATATGGTAACGTGGTTATATAATTTGAGAGCTTTTTATGTATGTTGCTGCCAAATTAAAAATGCTCCTATCTATAGGGTTGGACAGATCATGTAGCTTGTCAAAATGGTAAAAACTAAAAACAGTTGCAAAAGTAGAAAGGTCTGATATTATCTAGGTAATGTACTATATAATACAAGGCAAACAAAATCTACATGGAACAATAAACAAAAGAACAATCAAAGTAGGATGCCTTATATTATGCCATTATGGAACTAAACCCAACCACCATCAACCCATTCTTGATGAACCCTTAATGAACTTAACGGGTAAGCATTCTCTTCCTCAGAGGCTTCAAAATAAACCAAGTACTTCGACTCGTTTTTCCCAATAATCTTCCCGAACCACCACCCGTCATTGTCGTATGCATCAACCTCGTCACCCACCGAAAATCCTTCAACCACAACATTGGGCGGAATAGGCCGGATTTGATCAGCGGAGACGACTTCTCTCACGTGCCCGAAACCGCCTTCATTGACTAGTGTCTTGTAGCGTATGATATAGTCTTCGTCGACAAGCCATGTGATTATGGTTGCGGGGTAGTATGATCCCTCGAATCCTTCCTCGTCACTTAGTATTTCGACTCGATCACCTCTTTGAAACAATGTCGATGATGCCTTTTCCTTTAAAAAAAAAAAAAAAAAAAAAAAAAAAAAAAAAAAAAAAAAGTTGTAACAATGTTAAAAACTAAAAAGCTATGCTTAAACATATAAGCATGATGATACATTAGGAAATCACACAATCGTTAAGCAACTAAGTTAAAGAAAATAATTAGGATAATTGATCAAAACTGTACTTTGTGGGATGTAGGGGACCTCATGATGGTGATTTGGTGGCTTCGTCTATACTTCCTTGATATTGGTGATTTGGTAGCGTGAATACTAGTTATAATACCTGTGCACGCACAGGGTTTTTAAAATTTCGTTTTGATTATGTATTATTATCGATTAAGAAATGAATCACTTAACATGTTTTAATTGGTTTTACTTGGTGGACTAAAAATACAAAATCATATTTATATATGTTATAATCTACCTATTATTTTAGGAGAATGCTTTTAGATTAAAAATTATATTTTATTATTCAAGCAAAATCACATGATGATACTTGACTTGCATGAGATGTTAGTGATATATGCTTTTAGTTTTTCAAACCCATGTGATCAATTTACGATGTGTTGTGGAATTTCTTTTACTTATATTTTCGTTAAAATATGTAGCATATTTAGATAGCTTTGAAGATTGATTCATTCCCTTCATTATGAATAACCATCATACCCTGTTTACTAATGTACCTTTTTGTTTGCAAAATTGTATTTATATAAGTTTTCGCTATTTACTTATCATATTTGATCATAAAATTACCAAATTAGCATAAATGCTTACACTATAGCTTCTTTATTACATTAAGAGAAACAAAAAAAAAATGTAATGGGCATAACTCAAATTTAATCTTAGGTTTATGTATAATGTATAAAAATAATTTTTCTTTGAGACCGAACTATATAAGGAAATTATAATTATTTGTATAAGTTAATTATAAATGCATGAAAAAAATGACAAAGAGTACATTCGTAAGTCTTTTAGGATTGTTCGAATCCTTACCNATTACCAAATTAGCATAAATGCTTGCACTATAGCTTCTTTATTACATAAAGAGAAACAAAAAAAATGTAATGGGCATAACTCAAATTTAATCTTACGTATGTATAATGTATAAAAATAAATTTTCTCTGAGACCGAACTATATAAGGAAATTATAATTATTTGTATAAGTTAATTATAAATGCATGAAAAAAAGGACAAAGAGTACATTCGTAAGTCTTTTAGGATTGTTCGAATCCTTACCGACCTTTCACTTTAGTGCAACTTTGTTTACAATTGGCCTAAATCATCAAGGTATAAAAGATACCCATATTTTAGAACGTTGGTTGACACCCATAGTGTTCCATGACAATCATGTGTTGATACTTAATCCTCCTGTAAAAGACGCACACAACAAATTGCATTACACTTTAGCATGTGTGATAAGATCATAAAACTGTAAAAACCACTTACATGTTGCATTATAGTGAGGATAACAACAAAGTTAGTTATAATATCGAATAAGAAAAATTCAGATTAGAACTACATGGGTGTTCGGTTATGCTTATTAAAGGTGCTTATTGGCTTATTCAATTACCATAACACAATAAGTTTATGATAAAACTATAAGTTTTTTTGAGAAGCTTAGTAAAAAACCTGTGAACTCACAACTATTTCTATCATAGTTTAGTGTATTTATAGTAAACACACAAATATTAAGTGTATAAGTTTTCAATAAAACATTAAAAAAAATTACTAAAAGTTGGTGTGTATGACAAAAAAAGTTAAACCATAAAAAATGTTACTAAAAACTATCAGCTAGATAAGGCATAAGCCAAAGTTCTGTTGAAGTCTCTTTCGAATTCTATCCAGAAGCAAAAAGAGGTTAACACATAAATCATAAGTATAGAAGAATGGTTGTATCTCACATCCGTGATTACCAACTCAATAACATTATAGCAATATAGTAACGTAATAACCTGATTAAAAATTATGTATTCTTGCTTATTAATTCTCATGTACATAGTTTAATTCATTTACAACGGCCAACTATTACGCATATATTTATTTTCATGAGTCGTTATAAATAGAATCGCGTATATTTATTTTCATATCACAGTAACTCGTGCTTACCATTTGATATTTATATTCCCGTTACTAATAATTTAGCCGTATTTAATATTCAAACCCGTGTACTCATGAATTAAACTTTTAAATAGAATAACATGAGTCCTTATTTAAAAAAAGATATTCTAATAGATTGAAGTCTAAAACTAACAATATTAAAACTAATTCGCATATTTACCAAATTTTGTAATTTTAATGGATGAAAGTCTAAAAATTAATACTAATACTCATGTAATTTTAACAAAGTTAATATTATAAAGTATAAAGGGTACAAAGTGTAAGGGGTTATTTGTGTTTTTTCTAAAGTTATTAGAAAACATGAAAACTTGTAATTTACACTTAGCTCTACATAATTTATTTAAAGTTCAACCACTAAAGTTTTATTAATTACTTCATCTTTTTTTAAGTTTTTGTTTTCATAAATTTGACACCTATATTTTTATGTGTTTTTTTCCTTAATCAAATTCTCCACCAAATTTATTAAAGTTTGACCAAAATCAATTCAATTTTGACTTTCTATTGGCCAATCATATTGCTTGATTTCGCCTACGTGGCAAAATTGAGGTCTCCTATTGGTCCATTTTTTTTTCCACTAAGATTGTTTTGTTAAAAACACTCCGAAATGATGTAATTCTTTTATTATATAAAAGATTGCCTTACAAAACTATTTGTATTGAAATCTCATTAATAACCATCAAATACTCATTAAATACTCAAACTACCCAATTTTATGCTTTAAAGACAGTAGTCGAGTCTAAACTATATTAATTGGTACGTAATTTTATAAGTTTCGAGGCACTCAAGCTGATACAATTGTTGTACTATGAATACTAGGCGTGCATTGTTGGGACATATATCATCTCATATCATGGAGTTTAAGAATCTTCATTGACACCAACTTGTATCAAGTAAACGTAATAAAAGTGATACTAGACGCAACATGTATTTATCAACCACGAAACGATAAAAGAGCATTAAATAAACAAGAATGAAACCTGCCATGCATGTAGAAATGAAACCAACCTCAAATGTCTAATAACTCCAATAGCTTTAATGCGTATCTCACTAAAAGGTGTGAATTAGCGGGAACACCCTGATCTCGGGTGCTTTTTGGCACTAGCCATTGTCCACTTCACAAAGAATAGCTCTGATAACTCTCCTGACCCAGTGGGCACCAACTGAAATAAGCAGGGGCCGAGACTCGAACCATTGACCTTTCATGCACATTAACTACCCTTTAGCGACTTATCCGGACAACTCTAAAGCTCTTAATCAACTGCACATTGTCTTTATTATACGACACGATCAAAACACCCTTTAAGAGTCTAGCATGGAAAGAAATTCCATGTCCTTAAAAGGTGTCTACGTGCTCGATTCGCTGCAAGCTCCGTACGCAACGACCATAGGATTGATGCAGACTCGCGTTGCACATTGTCAGCAAACAATCTCAACGCAATGTAAATGGCGGAGTAGAAAACTAATGGGGTGCTTGGTGGTGGCTAGTGGTTGTTGTTGATGGTGGTGGTAGTTGCTGGTGGTGGTGGTGGTGGTGGTTGTTGGTTGTGATTGTGGTGGCTAGTGGTAGTGGTAGATGGTGGTGGTGGCTAGTGTTGGTGGCTGGTTGTGGTGGTGGTAGCTGGTGTTGGTGGTGGTTGCTGGTGGTGATTGTGGTGGTGGTGGTGG
>LBNU01031870.1:42764-61406 GCA_014162995.1 Artemisia annua
TAAGGGGGTGGGGAATGGGTAAGGTATTCATTAAATGTGCTTGGTTAGTGGGGGGTAAGGGATTGATTACTCCGTAGTGGGTAATGAACCATTATATAGTGAATTTGGGGGGTAAGGGATTGATTGCCCGCCTCACTCATTCATTTGCATTCCCTTTCACTTTCCCTTTCTGTTTCCCTTTCCCCACTTTGAACCAAGCGGGCCCTAATTGGTAAGACGAAAAATCTAGCAGGCTATAGCTTCTATTTTCTTTTATGTAGTTTGAATGGGAACACGTGGATCCCCGAAAGGTAAACATTTTTGTTTGGCGTGCGTCTCATAATCGTCTTCTTCACCTCGTTAAATCTTGGTAATAGTGGTGTAGATGTGGATTCGATTCTTTGCTCATTGTGTCAAGAGCAAACTGAATCTACTAATCACATTCTTTTCAGTTGTCAACTACTAAGACTTATTTGGTTGAAGATTTTTAGCTGGCAGGGTATAAACCCTCCACCAACAATCACAATGTCTGAAATCCTCTCAACTTCTTTCATTGGCGGTAGGCATAAATCTTTTATCAAAGTTTTCAAAGGCGTATGTTTTGTTGCGACACAGAGTCTTTGAAGTTGGAGGAATCGTTATGTCCATGAGAGGATTGAAAAAGGCACGTTATTCTTCATGAAGATATTTTTGTGAATATCCGGTCATTGGCTCTGCTTTGGATATCGAATAGGCAGCTCTAATCGATACTTTAATTCGGTTTCATGGATCACTAACATGACAGATTTTGACATTAGCTAATTATTTTTTTCTGTTTCATATTGTCACACTTGATTGTCTTAGTATATTGGGAGTTTCTAGCATTTATCTGTTTATTTTGGGTTCTATTACTTTGAGACCCATATTGTTTGATATGTTTTAAGCTTAACATATTTATTTTTAGCTTTACGGAAAACAAAAACATTGGTGTTTGTATGGTTGATTGCATTATGTCTTTTTGTTTTCATTCTTTAGGCTTTATAACCATGGACGGACTCATATGAGAGCCGAGTGTGACATGAGTCACACACTCACACCTGAGTTTAGATCACAAAGTATAAATTTTTTTGAAAAATATGTTTTTTTTCTGGACAGTGTAACCCTCAATTTTACCTAATAAATTTTTATTGAACAACTTTAGTACGCATAGTTATAATAAAAACTTATACTCAAAAATCTTAAGTTCGGTTTATAAGCTCAACCACGCATGACACATAAGTAAACAAAAAATAACATGCCCTCACATATATATTATCGTGGTTGCTACATTTTAGAGTTGTGTTACGATTTTATCCTCGAGGAATACACGTGACGTGTCACGTAGTGTTGTTAAAGTTACTTTAGCTTCAACTTTTTAAGAAACTTGACATTAATTGGTGAAAGCTTTAGCTTTAATATAAAGTTACTTGATATTTGAACATTGAAATCTCTTTCTCTCTCTCAAATATCAATTACATAGAAATTAATTAAAAATCAGTGTTTATTTCAACATCTTATTTGAATTTGTGGATAATGCTTAAAGAGAAAAACTGGTGATATATATAAATCGCATTTGTTTTGTTTTCGTTCTTCGCTTCACCTTTGGTGACATTGAGTATTTGAGCTAGCTAATTGCCAGTTAAAAAATTGTTGGGATACATTTTAACATTTGAAATACACTTGAAAAAGTTGTGTATCACCGGTGGCGGCCCTGAGGATTTGAGTACCTAGTGCGAGCCAAGAAAAAAATGCCCCTAACTCCTAGCAAATTTTCTTTTTTTATAAATGATAACTAATGTTATAACAATTAATTATATCTATAACAAAATCATAGTAGTAAAAATACATACCATAATAGTTAACTTCTTCATAGCAAATTGGTTGAGCTCTTCACAGTTTATATATATAATATATATTAAAAAATTTCCAAAAATTTGTGTCCCATTCGAAAACGTGCCCTGTGCGGGAATCGGGTTTGCACCCCCTCCGGGCCTCCCCTGTGTATCACGATATTATCAGTGATTTACAACAAACTAGACGTATACTCGCGTAAAGCTATAGTGTATACAAAGCGTGTGGTTTTAAAATAGTATTGTGTTTATTTTTGAAAAGTTGTTAATTTTAGAATTGATTAAGAAAATACATAATTTAAGTTGTCAAATTTTTGAAAAATTACCAAGTTGAAGAGATGTTTAAGAATAATTTAAGCAAATTACATTTATAAATTTTAAACTTTAAAATTAGAAGGGAAAAAAAAAAAAAAAAAAAGTTACACTCTTTATAGGTAGTAAATATATACTAGAATTAATTTTAATAATATGTTTATAAAAATTAAAGATTACATTTAAATATCATATTATGTTTAAATTTGGCCAAAAAATATTTGATTATGAGGAAGATTCAGGTTATGGCATAAAACAGACCGAATACCAAACCAGATCCACGACCCACATGCCTTTTGATTCCTTTTTGCTTATCCCAAGTTGGATGACCGTTGCATTCCTCATACTATTTGTTTAAACGATCAAAGTTACACTTACACTCCTTAAAGTCTATGGTCTTCACAGTTTTTTCCTTTCATTTAAGTTGTTTCCAGTTGTGCCCACGTATCATGTTGCATCCAATAAATTATTTACCATGTCTATGCTATTCTTTATAAAGTTTACTTTGAGCACTCACAAATGGTATATAATTTATGGATGTTTTATTATTGTTATGAGGTTAAAAATTTACAGACTTTTGTAATTTGTGTCGTGGNAAACGATCAAAGTTACACTTACACTCCTTAAAGTCTATGGTCTTCACACTTTTCTCCTTTCATTTAAGTTGTTTCCAGTTGTGCCCACGTATCATGTTGCATCCAATAAATTATTTACCATGTCTATGCTATTCTTTATAAAGTTTACTTTGAGCACTCACAAATGGTATATAATTTATGGATGTTTTATTATTGTTATGAGGTTAAAAATTTACAGACTTTTGTAATTTGTGTCGTGGCACCATTGTTAGATTAATTTGGTAACTAAATAAAACTAAAAAATTATGAATATCAGCTAACAACAGGTAAATATGATTAATTGTGTTTATAGATTACATATAACTATGTGGTACTATGACACAAATTTGAAAAACTCAAAAATCATCTCCATTTGCAACCTGTTTTAGTGATTTAAAAAAAGATAAATTTATTTTGATACAAACTACTATAGATTTCTTACAATCTGTCAAAAATTCAAGTAACAAATGGGAAACCCGATAATCTACTCAAATGTGATATCCTCTAATGCTCATACAAGCATACTAAATCCTTTCATGAGGCTAAATTAACTAGTAATATCCATCAAACATATACCTACGTATATATGTGAATTTGCGAAGAAAAGTAACGAAAGAGTGCAACAAAAAGAACAAATTCACAAATCATAATAAATTCAAATCCTTAAAGGGAGTACTCATTAAGAGATAACATCTAAAATGTTAAAAAGTTTCTTAATCTAGCAATATTGGTTGTTGTATGTGTCAAAAATGCAAGAAACTCATGTTATAGGACTTTATAAGCACAAACCCCATGAGGATGAATTCCAAACTAATTGGCATTTGATACAACAAAAATGTAAGACATATCAAGTTTTTAAACAAATTACAAGGAACAGTTGTTTACCGGCTTTACGTGGCTGAATAGTTTCATGTTATGGAATCAGGAGGTCATGTATTTGAGGTTGGTGAGCGTTTATGTCTGCAAAAGCATTTTCATAAGGAACACTTGGTTCACAAACACATGGTAAATATTTCAAAAACTCGAACCTTTGTTTGTCATATAAGATGATTAGGTTAGAATAATGAAAAATTAAATTTAATCAATATCCTACAGGTATACGTGGAACTTTAATAAATGCGGAAAAAATCACAATATTTAGGAATAATCCAACCTGTCATGTCATTTAATAAGAAAAAAAATAGATTTACTAAAGTCAAATTAATCAGCAGTAATGTACAATATGATATAATCATATTTACTTAAAACCGAGACATATAGTTTAAAACACAAAGCAAAGCTAGTTTCAAGCTATTACCACCCATAACACTGGTTGAGGTGGTAATACTGGCACTAACGTAAAAAATACGCTATCACACCTATTGCTTTAACAAGTAATTAAACAACTTAATGCATCATACCTTCTATATGTCAATATGTTAAGACAAGTGCAAAAAGTGCAACAAAAAGAGCGAAATGATAGATTATAGTAAATTCCAATCTATAAAAAGACTGTTGGTTATGAAATCACATCTAAATTGTTTACAAATCTTTGGCGTAATCCAACAATATTAGTCGTTTTTGTGTGCCAAATATTTGTACTTTTTTAAGCGTGCAAACCACAGGGACGAATTTCAAACAAATTGCAATATGTCAATATGATACAACAAATTTTTAAAACACATAAATAACAAAATATTTGAACTAGTTACAAGGAACTCTATTTTCTCAAACATATGATAGAGTATATAAATGAGATAACCATCATTTATCATTTGAGATGATTAAAATAATTTGGAGCTTTGAGTAATGAGATTTTAGACTTTAATCATTATGATATCTTTACACGCTGAATTTTAATAACCACGTAAAAAGATATTAAAGTAATTTTAAAAGTAATTCAATCTGTCATGTCATTAAAGAGAAAAAAATAAGTCTATCAAAATCAATTTCATCAATAGTAACTCTTAAAAGCACACGCTATGATAATATCAAAATTATTTGAGTGTCTTTCTGCACTAGGATAACACGAAAACTGTTTTTTCTGCAATGCTAACACAAAATACTGAAACATACTAAAACATCCATATACACACATACGGCTTAAAACAAAAACAAAGCATGTAAAAAAGTTGATCAAGTAGTCGAGCTATAACACTGACCATAACACCAAATGAACCGGATTTATGGAGTCTGCTCTAACAAAAAGCCGCAGCCACGCACTCTACTCTAACAAAGAATCAAGTGAACTTGATGTTAAAGTCCTTAAAGAATGCTACATACAACCTCTGAAAAGATGCTACATTTGAAATTCCAAAAGTTGAGTGGACACATAAGAAACTTGCCATAAAGTTACACTCACCACCCTTTAAGAAATATAATCTATTAACGGCTACTTTTTACACTTTCAACCTTCTCAAAATTCAAATTCCTTCACTCCCTTCTCTCTCATCCAATTTAAAAACAATCACACATTCATTCACACACACACAGTCACCCTTTATTCCCCCCTTACCCATTTTCAAAACCAATCAAAAAATGGGTGCTTGTTGCAGCAAAACCAGTACTATAACCTCAACACCTACACCACCATCACAACCAGAAATCATAACCAAACATAACCCAGTTCAAACTGATACCAAAAACATTGTTTCCACACCAAACAAGCAAGAAAATGTGAAAAAGGAGACTTTTTTAGTAAAAAGTCGAAAAAGTAACGAATACCCAGATCAGGAAACACGAAAATCTATCGATAGGAAGAAACCCCATGTTTCAAATCCTGTTATTGAGGTTTTTCAATCTCCGGCGACGGTGGTTTCCGGTGGTGGTGAGGTGGAGAAAGTGGTGGTGGGATCGGGTGTGAGGACGTCGAGCTGTACTAAGGAAGAGGTGGATGCGATTTTGATTCAGTGTGGTAGGCTTAGTAGGAGTAGTTCTGGGGTTAAGGTGGGAGGTGGTGAGACGCCGACACGTGGAAGGCGGTATTCGGGTTCGAAAAGAAGTTTTGATTTTGATATGGAGACGGGGAAAAATGATGGCGATGAGGTGGCGGTGGTGGAGGGTGGGAGGAGGGCGGGTGGTGGGTCGAGGGGCTCGTCTCCGTCTTCGAGGAGACGGAGTAGGGAGAGGGATCCGGGGCAGCAAAGGTCTGGGAGTAAGGAAAGGGGGAGTGGTGGCGGTGGGGGGAGGAGAGTTAGTAGATCCCCAAATCGAAGATCCGAGTCGCCAAACCCTAGTGCTAATGGCGGTGCTGGCGTTGCGACTAGGCCTGGAAAGATGGTTTCGGTCCCGGCTACTGATAAGACAGGGAATGTAGCTGTTGGTGGAGAGGGTGTGAAGAGGATTCAAGTGAAGCGAAATGTGGGTGGTGAGGTGGCGGCTGCGGGTTCTAGGACTGCAGCGTCGCCACGTGCTAGGTCTCCAGCTAGGGCGAATCTTAGGGTATTGAATGAGAATCAGAATCAGAATCAGCAGCCTTTGACATTGAGTAGAAGCAATTCTAGGAAAGCTGAGCATTCGCCTTTTAGGAGGAATCCATTGGCTGAAATCGACACTAATGCTATTGGATCCGAGCAACCGGGCAGTAAAGTAAGTGTCTTTGTTACCTTATATGTTTGTACTTAAGTTAATTGCATAAGATTTTTTGAGTTAATAGAGTTTGTGTTGTTGACAGAAACAAAATGGTGAGAAGACTATGAATAACAAAACCAACAATGTTGTTACCAAGAGAGCTAAAGAACCACCAGTTATTGATGAGGCTAAAACCTCAGTCGAGAAAATAGTATCACGAACCAGGTCTTCCAGGCTATCTCGAGAGCTAGATATCAATCCTGAAACCTTACTAAACTCAGGCCCTAACCCAACATCCTATGCTAGTTTATTGCTAGAAGATATCCAAAATTTCCACCAAAAAATCCCCATCATCGCTAGTGCCTCCACGGCTGCAACCACTCCACCACCACCAGCTTTTTCGATCCCAGCTTGTGTCAGCAAGGCGTGCTCGATTCTTGAAGCTGTAGCTGACCTCAATTCCACCACTAGCTCCAACAATTTCAAGAAAGAGAATCTCGTGGAGTCTGAGAAGGCGGTTAATGATGATCTGATGGAGCCGAGTCTCCACAAGTATGTGACTGTGAGACGGGGTGGTGATGCGGATACTGAAGAACAAGAGTCATCAGGCAGCAATAGCTTTGCTGGTAGTCAACAAATGAGCTGGATGTCGTCTTCTTGGGAGCCAAATTCAGGAGACTCCACAAATTGTTTTACTTCAAGTTCAAATGCTCAAGATAAGGAAACTCAGAGGAATGTGGAGTATCATCCTAGGAATGGAATAGGGCGTGGGCGAGTTGGTGTTGCTGGTAGAAGTGCTTATTCATTGCCAAACAATCCTACATGTGCTTCATCTTAATTATGCAGTACATAGTCTTGATTAGAGTTTATTTCTTTTGTTGGTTGGTTGGTTGGTTGGTTGGTTGCAAACTCGCAACGTTGTAATGTATTTGATTCTTGTTTAATCCTAAAGAACCATGGTTTTTTAAGTACTTGTGAATTGATTCATCCGTGGTTATTTTTCTCGCTTGTTATTAATCAAATCTTTGATTTGTGTTAGATTATTGTCCTTGTGGAATGAGTCAGGTGTCCCTAGTGACCTGACCTTGAGCTTGAACTTACATGTCCTACCCAAAAACATATATGATCTGTTTTATTCTAAAATGTTCCTAGCTCGAAATGAGGAGTTGATTGCGACTCTTCAAGGTTTGGTTGGGAGACAGTTTCAGAGAAATATACCTTGTTTGGCAGATTCTATGATTCAAGAATACATAAATATTACTATGAAAAAAGCTGTCACAGGTCTTAATAATCATCAGTTGATTGATCCAACTCCTTGATCAGGTAGCCGATTTCTGTTACAACCAACCTGTTATATTGATCTTGGGCTTACATGGTATGTAGTCTTGCTGCTCCTCGTTCTTAGGATTTTTGCTCAATCTTTTTAGCACAAGTTATAAGTAATGAAATCTATCTAGATTTGCATTTTAAACAAGAGAAGATAAAATACTAATTTGCATGTTGAGTATCTGCGTGAAAATATAGACATGGCACCGCGATTGAGATTTTGCATGTTGAGTATCTGCGTGAAAATATAGACATGGCACCACGATTGAGATGTTTTATGCAAAAGTTAACAGGTTCAAATCTTATCATTGACATGTCTCGGTGAAAGGGTAAGGATGCTATAAAAGGTACATGACAGGCATATCGATCTAACATATATTTACATTTGCACATTATCCTTTTTTGCTAACAGCTTCGATAATTTGAGCTTGCAATGAACATAATATCATAGGGGGATATTTAGTTGTTGCTTACTTTGATTTGGTCTGCCTTTTAAGCTGGAAACCTTTCAGGCTTGAGGCTTCTTTCTATATGGGTTTGAATTGCTGAAAATTTTGAAGCAGAAAACCAAATGAACATTAAAGTCGGCCTTTGGTTTCTACATCTACGCCAAACATTACTAAAAGCCAATTTTATCCATCATATCGCCTTTGCACAAGCTTAGCTTGTTAGCTACCTCCAGCATCGACCATTGTTCATTGGCAGGTTACATGTCTAGCCGCGCCTAGCCAGTTTTAATGGGAGAGTTGTTCCACATGGCTGATGGCTCAGTGAAAGTTTGGACAGATCGGTCTACTACTTGGGCCTTAAAGTAGTGGGCACTTTGTTAGGCTTTAGCCCAAGTGCCCAACAGTGGATGAGTGGAAGACTACAAGCCAGGGACTCAGGCCTTAGGGAGGGCATGGGTTCAAAAAATATAAAGTTGCAGTTCAAAACAAAGAAAAAAAGATGTGATGGATAAAATCGGGTCGGTCACAATCCATTTTTTAGTTCATTTTCAAAATCGGGGGTCACAATCCATTATTTTTTTTATTTTTTATTTATTATTTTTTTTTTTTTGTCACAACATATTTCTACCAACCTCTATCTATTAATAACATAACTTTACAATTAATCTTAAATGCACAAACCTTTTGAAAAGCTTTTCCTTTATACCGCAACCACGTAGTATAGTTCAAAGTATCTTCCAAAGAATAAACTATGGCCATTGTATATTTTACATGTTAAGATCTTTTAGACTTTTAAGTATATAAGTATATCTACAATATGTGTAAAGTCGACTTGTGTTTCTTTTTCCTTCTTATATGAGTAGACTCTTCCCCTTAGAAAGGACAAGAAAATTAAAATATGGTAGACTCATGGTTATACAAAAAGTCAAAATTTCATATTTCACATAATTGGTGTTTTTAAGCAAAATTATAAATACCATATACTCATAATTTGGAGAAAAACGATTACACCTAGCTAGAAACCTACAAATTATACAAAGACTACTAAAAAAATACACTATAGTTGAAGAGAGATAATTTGAACTTGTTGGAAACTGAAAGGTCTTGAGTCACTACCCTTTTTAGTGGAACTGCGGAAGTGAACTTGTTGGAAATCTAAGTGTAATAAGTTGAGTTCACGCCCCTTCATTTCCTTCTGATCTAAACACCTACAATTGTGTGTAAGCCTGAGGTACTGTACTAGATGCATGCATCTTCTTCTTTCTGCACGTACATTATAATATAAATACTCCAACATACTGTAACTTGTAAGTGCTTCTCTTTTGTTGGCTTCAATTCTTAATAATCTAAAGGTAAAACAAATAAGTACGGAAAAGATTATCGAACGTTTGTCAATGGCGATGGTTACCACTGAGAAGAAACCACAAAGCATTGGTCAAGAGTTGATTGAGGAGGTGTTTTCTTGGTCTCTTGATGATGTACTTAACAGAAATTTGTACAAGGGAAAGGTCTGTAAGTTTTACCAACTCATGTTTTTTGTTACTTTATGAACAACTTAATTTGCTTTTTTATTTTATAGTAGACATATATAGCAGCATTATGAACAATTTACACTGTGAACAGCTTAGATGTAAGATTTTAACCTGCTTAGAGTAGTAGTTAAATGACTAGATGTTTAGTTTGAGGTCAGGACTCCAACCACATTCATAAAATACAACTGCCAAAATGTGTAAAATTATACTAGTATTTTTAATTGATTTTCAGTTGTGTATTTTGTACATACATTAACAGGTAGTAGAGATTCCAAAGACATTTCCATCAGCCATTGGATATAAGGCATCATTCGTTCTTCCCCTTTTTGAGGAGACGCATGCAGACTTGCTCTCAAAGATACAAGGAGTCAACCGTTGTCCTACTGCCGCGATTATTAGAGCTGAAAAGTCTAAAGGATTTAAGCCTCCCAAAGAACTATTATACACTATCATGCTTAGTAACCATAGAGGATCTTATGTACCTCAGGTTGGGGATCTCATTGCTTTGACTGATGTAAGGCCAAAATGTGTTGATGATCTTAAGAAGCCAAACAAATCTTACATCATTGCTTTAGTTCAACGCATGAAGATTGACCAATCACTATGTAAAACTTTTGTTTTAACATCAAAACCACTCAATTCAAGGGAAGTTGAAGGTGTTTCACTGAAAGATTTACTAAGTTATAGTGTGAATGATGTAAAACAGTTTGTTGTTTTTCTTACAAACCTGACAACAAATATTCGTATTTCACGAGCCCTTCACTCGGAGTTAGAAGGAGAGAAACTGAAGATGATCGAAATGTTGCTGCAGAATGATTCTTGTGTAAGAATGACATGCTCGCATGCATATATATATTTTTGCTCACATGCATATGTGTATTTTTGTCTTTAAAAATTGTTTTAAATGAAGCACATGCTTACAAGAATATATGGATTTAAGAAGCATGTTATATTTACAGAACTTAGTATTCTTTTTTGCAAACTCGCAACGTTGTAATGTATTTGATTCTTGTTTAATCCTAAAGAACCATGGTTTTTTAAGTACTTGTGAATTGATTCATCCGTGGTTATTTTTCTCGCTTGTTATTAATCAAATCTTTGATTTGTGTTAGATTATTGTCCTTGTGGAATGAGTCAGGTGTCCCTAGTGACCTGACCTTGAGCTTGAACTTACATGTCCTACCCAAAAACATATATGATCTGTTTTATTCTAAAATGTTCCTAGCTCGAAATGAGGAGTTGATTGCGACTCTTCAAGGTTTTGTTGGGAGACAGTTTAAGAGGAATATACCTTGTTTGGTAGATTCTATGATTCAAGAATACATAAATATTACTATGAAAAAAAGCTGTCACCGGTCTTAATAATCATCAGTTGATTGATCCAAGTCCTTGATCAGGTGGCTGATTTCCGTTACAACCAACCTGTTATATTGATCTTGGGCTTACATGGTATGTAGTTTTGCTGCTCCTCATTCTTAGGATTTTTGCTCAATCTTTTTAGCACATTTCAGTTATAAGTAATGAGATCTATCTAGATTTGCATTTTAAAAAAGAGAAGATATAATACTAACTTGCATGTTGAGTATCTGCGTGAATATATAGACATGGCAACGCGATTGAGATGTTTTATGCAAAAGTTAACAGGTTCAAATCTTATCATTGACATGTCTTGGTGAAAGTGTAAGGATGCTATAAAAGGTACTTGACAGGCATATGAATATCGATCTAACATATATTTACATTTGCTCATTATCCTTTTTTGCTACCAGCTTCGATTATTTGAGGTTGCAATGAACATAATATCATTGGGGGATATTTAGTTGTCGCTTACTTTGATTTAGTCAACCTTTTTAGCTGGAAACCTTTCAGGCTTGAGGCTTCTATAGTTCTATATGGGTTTGAATTGCTGAAAAATTTGAAGCAGAAAACCAAATGAGCATTTAAGTCCTTTGGTTTCTACATCTACGCCAAACAATACTAAAAGCCGATTTTATCCATCATATAGCCTTTGCACAAGCTTAGCTTGTTAGCTACCTCCAACATCGACAATGGTTCATTGGCAGGTTACATGTCTAGCCACGCCTACTTGGGAGAGTTGGTCCACAACTCCACATGCATAGCTGATGGCTCAGTGAAGGTTTGGACAGATTGGTCTACTAATTGGGTCTTAGAGTAGTGGGCCCTTTGTTAGGCTGGTTTTACAAGACGAAAGTATAAAACCCTTAGCCCAAGTGCCCAACGTACAGTGGAAGACAACAAGTCAACAAGCCAGGGAGGGTTGCAGTTCTAAATATCTAGAGGGCATGGGCATGGGCATCTCTAAATATCTAATCATCTCATATGATTTTGAGTATGATCAATGGTTTAAAAATCAAGGATGTCAAAAGTTGCAGTTCAAAACAAATTAAAGAAAAAAGATATGATGGATAAATTCGGGTCGGTCACAATCCATATTTTAGTTCATTTCTTTAGTCTTTTGATGGGCAAAAATATAGAGTTGTGTGAGTAACAATTTTTTCTACATTTTAAAAACTTGCCCTATTAAATTTTTTTGTCACAACATATTTCTACCAACCTCTATCTATTAAAAACATAATTTTACAATTAATCTTAAATGCACAAACCTTTTGAAAAGCTTTTTTCTTTATACTGCAACCACGTAGTATAGTTCAAAAGTATCTTCCAAATAATAAACTTGTCGAACTCTAGAATAAACTATCCAATGTACATTTTACATGTTAAAACCTTTTAGGCTTAAAGTGTATACGTGTATCTAAAAAATGTGTAAAGTCGACTTGTGTTTATTTTTTCTTCTTATATGAGTAGACTCTTCCCCTTAAAAAGGACAAGAAAATTAAAATATCGTAGACTCATGGGTATATAAAAGTCAGATTTCATATTTGACATGATTGGTGTTTTTAAGCAAAAATATAAATACCTAGCTACAAACCTACAAATTATATATACAAAGACTACTAAAAAAAATACACTATAGTTGAAGAGAGATAATTTGAACTTGTTGGAAACTGAAAGGTCTTGAGTCACTACCCTTTTTTAGTGGAAGTGAACTTGTTGGAAATCTAAGTGTAATAAGTTGATTGGAAATCTAAGTGTAATAAGTTGAGTTCACGCCCCTTCATTTCCTTCTGATCTAAACACCTACAATTGTGTGTAAGCCTGAGGTACTGTACTAGATGCATGCATCTTCTTCTTTCTGCACGTACATTATAATATAAATAATAAAAAACTTACTGTAACTTGTAAGTGCTTCTCTTTTGTTGGCTTCAATTCTTAATAATCTAAAGGTAAAACAAATAAGTACGGAAAAGATTATCGAACGTTTGTCAATGGCGATGGTTACCACTGAGAAGAAACCACAAAGCAATGGTCAAGAGTTGATTGAGGAGGTGTTTTCTTGGTCTCTTGATGATGTACTTAACAGAAATTTGTACAAGGGAAAGGTTTGTAAGTTTTACCAACTCATGTTATTTGTTACGGAGTACTTTATGAACAACTTACTTTGCTTCTTTATTTTATAGTAGACATATATAGCAGCATTATGAACAATTTACACTGTGAACAGCTTAGATGTAAGATATTAACCTGCTTAGAGTAGTAGTTAAATGACTAGATGTTTAGTTTGAGGTCAGGACTCCAACCACATTCATAAATACAACTGCCAAAATGTGCAAAATTTGTATTTTTAATTGATTGTCAGTTGTGTTTGTACATACATTAACAGGTAGTAGAGATTCCAAAGACATTTCCATCAGCCACTGGATATAAGGCATCATTCGTTCTTCCCCTTTTTGAGGAGACGCATGCAGACTTGCTCTCAAAGATACAAGGAGTCAACCGTTGTCCTACTGCCGCGATTATTAGAGCTGAAAAGTCTAAAGGATTTAAGCCTCCCAAAGAACTATTATACACCATCATGCTTAGTAACCATAGAGGATCTTATGTACCTCAGGTTGGGGATCTCATTGCTTTGACTGATGTAAGGCCAAAATGTGTTGATGATCTTAAGAAGCCAAACAAATCTTACATCATTGCTTTAGTTCAACGCATGAAGATTGACCAATCACTATGTAAAACTTTTGTTTTAACATCAAAACCACTCAATTCAAGGGAAGTTGAAGGTGTTTCACTGAAAGATTTACTAAGTTATAGTGTGAATGATGTAAAACAGTTTGTTGTTTTTCTTACAAACCTGACAACAAATATTAGTATTTCACGAGCCCTTCACTCGGAGTTAGAAGGAGAGAAACTGAAGATGATCGAAATGTTGCTGCAGAATGATTCTTGTGTAAGAATGACATGCTCGCATGCATATATATATTTTTGCTGACATGCATATGTGTATTTTTGTCTTTAAAAATTGTTTTAAATGAAGCACATGCTTACAAGAATATATGGATTTAAGAAGCATGTTATATTTACAGAACTTACTATTCGTTTACAGGTTGAAGAAAATTGTACTGAATGTTGTATTGATAATAATAGAGACATGATGTTAAAGATAAAGGAAGCTCTTAAAACTTTCCAGCTTGATAATTCACAAGAAGCTGCTGTGCTGAACTGCCTTGCTGCAAGAGATTGCCGTCATCGAAACACGATAAAGTTAATATGGGGCCCTCCAGGGACAGGAAAGACAAAAACTGTTGGTTCATTATTGTTTATGTTGCTGCAGATGAAATGCAGAACCCTCACTTGTGCTCCTACAAATATCGCAGTTGTAGGAGTTACCAAACGCCTTATGAGCTTAGTGAGGGACTCCTTGGTATATGATACTTATGGCTTAGGAGATATAGTTTTATTTGGTAATGGGGAGAGAATGAAAATAGATGATCACAAAGACCTTTTAGATATATTCTTGGATAAGCGTGTCAAGATTCTTCGTGACTGTTTAGCTCCATTTTCAGGATGGAAAGGTAGCAGTGAGTGGATGATTTGTTTTCTTGAGGATCCTGAGGCCAGTATCGATTGTACTTGACAGAGAAGATAGAAGCTTATTCAAGTGTGAGTGGCGGTAATGATGAGAAAGATGTAACTGAAGAGTCCAATGAAACACAGGTAAAAGACGCACTGAAAAAGAAGGACTGGAAGTCCCTCATTGTAAGTACCTTGAAAGATGAAAAGAAAAATGACCTGCCTTCAAAGCAAAAATCCTACAAAAAGAACTTTCAAGCAAATCTTTTTACTTTTGAGCAGTTTGTGATGGATGGTTTTAAGTTTCTTGGAAGTCATCTTATATCTTGTGTTGTAAACTTGTACACACATATGCCAACATCTTTTGTTTCGGTTGAGGCAGCTAAACAAATGATCAGACTTGTTCGTTCTCTTAAACTTTTTGAAGATTTACTGAAAAAAACAGTTTCTGCAAATGTGGGGTTAACTGGAGCCTTGAATGGATATAGTGATGCTAGGATAAGAGGAGATAGTTTACATGGTCGCAGAGTGTCATGTCTTGAAATACTAAAATATCTTCAGGAAACACTGTGTTTTCCAGAGTTTAAGGCAGATTATGAAATCAAGGATTTTTGTTTGGCGAATGCTTGTTTGATATTTTGCACAGCCTCAAGCTCCATCAAATTGCATACAAGTGGAAGAAAACCTTTAGAATTTCTTGTGGTCGATGAAGCTGCTCAGCTAAAAGAGTGTGAGTCTCTTATACCGTTGCAGCTTGAAGGTCTTCGTCATGCTATTCTTGTTGGGGATGAAAGACAACTTCCAGCCATGGTGCAAAGCAAGGTTCTAAACCTTTTTTCTACATCCTAAATTAAAATCATAATCTTTTTTGTGCATATTGTTTGCATGCTTATGTATTATTAATCTAAATTTTGTTTGAAGATTTGTGACGATGTTGATTTTGGAAGGAGCTTATTTGAGAGGCTTGTAATATTAGGACACAAGAAGCATCTTCTTAATGTCCAATATAGGATGCATCCATCCATAAGCCAATTTCCAAATAAGGAATTCTATCACAGACAAATCTTGGATGGTGTCAATGTCAAGAACCGTGCATACGGAAAGCGTTTTCTTGAAGGACGTATGTATGGCTCCTACTCTTTTATAAATGTAACATCTGGCAAAGAGGAGTTTGATAGAAGTCATAGCACGAAAAATCTTAGAGAAGTAGCTGTTGCTGCCGATATAATTGCAAGTCTCTTTAAAGGTGCCTTTCTTTTACTCCTTATCTTTTTTCAAATTGACATTGAACTCTTATTGGTAAATATACAGAAGCTGTTGCAAGAAAACGAAGGGTAAGTGTTGGTTGCATATCACCATACAAAGCTCAAGTTAATGCAATACAGGAAAAAATTGTCACTAAGTACATTGGTTATGAAAATTACTTCACTGTGAATGTCCGATCTGTTGATGGCTTTCAAGGGAGCGAGGAGGATGTAATAATCATATCCACAGTGAGATGTAATGGGAAAGGGTCTATTGGTTTTCTTTCAAATCATCAACGAACCAATGTGGCATTAACTCGAGCTAGGTAACAAACATATTAGCTATTCTGGTTTGTTATCTATTTTTTTGCTACTGCTCGTTAATTCTGTTACATGATCGATCTTTCTTTTATCCCATTTGTCTTTTGATCTTAATGCAGATATTGCTTATGGATTTTGGGTAATGGGTCAACTTTGATGAATAGCGGCTCTATTTGGAAGAAATTAGTTGTTGATGCCAAGAACCGTGGCTGCTTTTACGATGCTAGTGAAGACAAAAACAAAGCTCAAGCTGCCACGGATGATAACATATCTAAACTTTCCTCCAAACTGTCACAATCTTCCATGGGTGATACCGTGTCTGAAATTGGCACCAACTTGGCTCAAACTGAAATGGATGGTATCATTTGTACACTTGGCTCAAACTCGGCTCAATCTGCCATGGGTCATGATCTTCGCCAACCTGATAGAATATTCAATATGGATTCATTGCTTTCTGGTCAGGGCAAATGGCAGGTAATTAGTTCTGGTGGAACTATAACTGCTGGGATACTTAGTTTAATTGCTGGCTTGACTCATAAAATTTTGTTTGTCATATATAGTAAGTAGATTTTTTTTTTGCTTGTGATAGGTAAAGTTTAGTGACATGTTTATGAAGAATATTGCAAGATTTACTGACCCTGAGATTCAAGGGGAAGTGGTATCTCTTGTGGTTAAGCTTTCAAAGGGCTGGCGTCAACAACCACAAAACACTGTAATAAATTGTAAGGAAACTGTTTCGTTTCTCGGTAAGATTTCTGGTTTCTGGCGTCAACCTCAAAAAGATGGAAACACGAAAGTGAACGTAGAAGAAACGTGTCCAATTCTGGAAAAGTACAATGTGATACGGGACTTGTATTTGATTTGGGCAGTAGACATCGTTACAGAAGATTCTGTATGCATCCAAGTGCTAAAGATCTGGGATATTGTGTCATCCACCAAAATCGAAAGACTGGAAAAGAATTTAATGGAGAAGGTATACAGGAGTTATACCGAAAATACATTAACCCGCTGCAAAGAAAAATGCATTGATGGGTATGTTTGAATTCCCATCATTTTTCTGTATACACGCCAGATCTTTGATGATAGGTTTTATTATTTATGTTACCATTTGAATTGACAGGGATCTTACACTTCCTATTACATGGCCCATAAACTCGGACACGAATTCAATATGGTCCTTTGTAGACAAGTTAGCTGCATTGACCTTGAGGAACAAGAACCGGCCAGCATATACTGCCGTGTAAGTTCTTAAACTTTTTTTTTTTTTTTTTTTTTCTCAACAGCTCAGTTACACCATGCATACAAATCTTAGCCTACTTTATCTTGTTTTCAATAGGAGATGTGTTAAGTACGTTGAATCAAGTTCTGGTGGATGGGGAAGTTGGTGGTAAAGCAACCTTTGGCTTTTGGTAATATCATTTGAAGAACACAATTATCATTTCCTGTTCAACTCATTTTGGATCTGATGTATTCTGAGAATAGTATTTTTTATCTCAAAGTTGAGTCACATGACTGGTTCTACATCGAGTTTTTGTAGACACTAAATTTCAAGTTTGTTATTTTCAACTATATATTGTGAACTTCTTGGTTTTACAAACGCCAGGTTCACAAAGATTAATTTGCATCATCTTTTTCGTTCATATATGAATTCTGAAGAAGGATTTTTAAGCATATGAACACAGGGATAATGATTTCTAAATGTATCCAACTTGCCACGTTTTACTAAGTTGTGTATGGAACTTTTAATTTTGCTAACTTGGGTATGAACTTACTAATCTTTGCGTGGTTGTGTACTAACGGGCTGATTAAGGTTTTCTGTTAAATTTATTTACATAAGTCGTCCTTCTCGTTAGTACCAACTTGCAAAATAAGTCCTAACGGTCGTTAAATGAGTAAGAGAGAATTGCAAAAATCGTCCCTAGCTTTTTTTTAATTTATTTATTTAACTAGTAATATTAGTATTATTTTTTTTATACCTTTTCGTCCGTTTTGTCCATTTTTATCACGTTTTTTTCGTTTTTGTCCGTTTTTTCATCTTTTTTTTCCGTTTTTGTCCGTTTTTTCATCTTTTTTTCCGTTTTTGTCCGTTTTTCTTACGTTTTTTTCCGTTCTTCTTACGTTTTTTCCGTTTTCATACGTTTTTGTCTGTTTTTCTTACGTTTTTGTCGTTCTTTCTTACGTTTTTTCCGTTTTCATACGTTTTTCCCCGTTTTTATCCGTTTCTCTCACGTTTTTGTCCGTTTCTCTTACGTTTTTGTCCGTTCTTCTTACGTTTTTTCAGATTTCATACGTTTTTGTCCGTTCTTCTTACGTTTTTTCCGTTTTCATACGTTTTTCTCCGTTCTTCTCACGTTTTTTCCGTTTTCATAGGTTTTTGTCCATTTTTCTTACGTTTTCGTCCGTTTTTCTCACATTTTTTCCGTTTTCATACGTTTTTGTCCGTTCTTCTTACGTTTTTTCAGTTTTCATACGTTTTTGTCCGTCTTTGTTACGTTCTTGTCCGTTCTTCTTACGTTTTT
>LBNU01031870.1:71699-97744 GCA_014162995.1 Artemisia annua
TATATCTATATCTATACTATCTAATATATGAAGGTTTTGCACAAGTCGGCTAAGCGCCCGGCATTAAAATTGTAATTAATATTCATACGTGTAACTTCCATATTTAGATACAAAGTACAATAGCACAATGCACAATTTTAGTAAGATAGTTTCTCATGGTCAACATATACACGTCAACCTAAATTAGGAAGTCAGTAAACAACATTCGTTGTATACGCTTTCATTGTCAACCTAATTTTGTAAAGAATTAAACATCATTTAATTTTATACGCTCCTCTTCAAATTTGATAAAGGTCATTGGTAATGATATACAAGTTGGTGTTTTGCTGTCTACACCGAGTAAATTTTCTTTTTAGGGTTTAGATTTGAATCACATAATACAACATTTGTGATTGAATTAGATTAATTATTAAATAGTTCTTAATTATGTCTGTTTGATTTCTCCTCATATTGTATTTTGATTATCCTACTTACAACGAGAGACGGATTTCTATAGATGTCCAGAATTATCGTTTTAGTGTTTTTGGAAAAGCTTATTAGTGAACCGGGGATGATGGAAGTATTTTAGATTAATTAGTTAAAAGACCTTTATCAAGTGTTTTATGCAACAACTGAGTTTAAAATATTTTTTTTAAAGACTTATTGAAACTTGGTTGTTTGGGTTTGTTTCTTATTTTTCATCTTTTAAGTTTATTTGTTATGGCTTAATGTGTCATAGGTGATCTTGAAGATGCTTTTATACACTACAAATGGGTTTGTTCTACAGGCCATGCAAAAGTAGTTATATCGTTGCTGCAAACAATTCAAGATATGGACCAGAGAGTGACAATGTTATAACTGGTGGAAAAGTTCAAGGTTAAAAACAAGAAATTAGGTAATAAGAAATTCCAAACGCTCTCTTTAACCTTTTCAATATTTAACCACATCTCATTTTGATGCTTGATTAACAGGACAGCTAAGATGGGAACATTATAAAAGGTCCAGTGCCATTCATCAGGATTCACACGGAGTAGGGTAAGTTTTTTACTTTAAAATTCATGCTGTTTGGAGTGCTAAACATGGTGAAAGTAATTATAAAGGTGTTGTCAAAGTAGATGAGGTATGCTATGACTTAAGTCAACATTTAAGGTTACTTTTAGTTGCATTTGATAAAGGTTTTTCAATAACACCATTATGTTAGGGGTGCAATGGAGCTGATCTTCGTAAGGTGTACACTGAATCTGGCATGTCTGTAATTCATACACAATTTGATTATGTAAAGGTACCATTTTTTCTAACTTTTTCTGTGTATACATCATTTTTGTCATGGAGGTTTTGTGATAAATAAAAGTAGTGCAACAAACACACTTTTTTATTATTTGGCAGCTTGGTATTGTAGAATTCTATATTTGCATTTTACATTTATATGACATGTTTATATATATGTTACAAATTACATTGGAAAGATCGATATCCTTACTGATACACGCTTATTTTCATTTCACCAACATACAGAAACCAGAAAGTAAGATCATAATCCAAGCAGCCAAGAGTATTGCTGAGCAAATGTATGTTTCTGTAAAACGAACCAACTTTATATTAAGGGGTATTTGTGTCTGCTTATTTTAAAGTGCTTATCTGCTTCAAAGGCAAAAGTTTTACCGAAAATGCTTACTTGCTTAGGTGTGACCAGATAAGTACTTAATAAGTAATTCCAAATGCTCTCTTTAACCTTTTCAATATTTAACCACATCTCATTTTGATGCTTGATTAACAGGACAGCTAAGATGGGAACATTATAACATGTCCAGTGCCATTCATCAGGTTTCACACGGAGTAGGGTAAGTTTTTTACTTTATTCTTCAACTTCAATACCTGATTTGTTCCTCTTGCCAACCCTTTAAGTTTGTTTCTTATAGAAGCCAAGCTGATGTTTAGGGTTTCCGAATAAAGATTGTGACTTCTGAGATTAGGAAGCGGCTGTTTTATGCCTTTTAGTAGAGGCGGTATACTTATGTTTCTGAATAGTTTACATGACATTTTGAGCAGCGACAGAGTTGACACAGCAAAATTGGCATCGTGCCTGAACACAACTTTAAGGAGCGGAAGATCTCTTTCACATGTTATACTATGTCGCATTTGTCCCGATCGAACATAGACACAGCAAGACTAGGAAGCGGCTCTTTTATGCCTTTTAGTAGAGGTGGTATACTTATGTTTCCGAATAATTTATATGACAGATGCTCATCACAGGTTATAGATAATTAGGTACTTTATTTACTGACGGTAATTTATCCTGGGATGGAGTTCAATCATATATTCCACACGAGGGTGATACGGATGGTGAAGCAGGAGGTAAATATCATCAGGCTTCTCCAAATTCAATTACCTATACAAAGGTGCAAGTTTTATTTAATGATTGTTTTATAGTAAAGAATCAAGACTCATAAATATTAATTAACCGTATGTTTATTGGTTCGTTGATTTTGAAATTTTATGAATGCAAATTTGGCAAAAATATTGTTATCGATCCCATTGATTACTTGATGTACATCCAAATGTTTATAAAATGCTTGATTGAAACTTAAAACGCAAGTGATTCTTCTTTTTTGTGAAAACAACTTCTGACACTCTTTTTTATTCGGTGAGGGAAATGAGTAAACATGTTTTTACGATCTTTAGGGATATCTGTATAAACGGGTAAAAAAAGGGTCATGGGTCAAAGGTGGGTAAGCAAGACACCTGTCTTGGGCATTGAACTGATGCGATATAATTTTGTTAGATCATTAACTTTACTATAGACTTTGTTTGGTGGTGTTTGAGATTTGCTTATTCAGGTCTTTACTTATTGCAATGTTTACATGTTGTTAAAAGAGGATAAGTGTTCTTTTTAGTGCATAGATGAAGCTGTTTAATCCAATGTAAGGGGGTGTTAGGAATTGTTTTGTAAGTACGTGCTTATTGCATACTTTTTAGTGGTTGGGTCAAATAGAAACTTAAGGGGAGGGGGATTGGTATGTTCTTATTAGATTATTATAAAGCTGTTAATGCGAATATCAACTTCAGAACTATATTAACAATTGTTTGAAAAGGACCGAGTACTTAAAAATGCACATGTTGGTACCTGGACTATCTCAAAGCAAATAATACAACTAAGTAATCCAAAAGCCCTCAAATAAGCACTTGAAAATAACATGTCTGGTATGATGGATTTTTTTAATCTCATTAACGTAAGGACGTTACTTCTATGTGTCTGAGCTTGGATTACTTGAAGTTGTCTGATTTCCTTGGTGTTGGATTAAATTCGATTGGTAATTCCTTGTGTCTGAGCTGCGTGAAGATGGGATAAAACTACGTGAAGATCTGTTACTTGAAACGATCAGGAAAACATTCCTTTTGAATAGTTGAAAGCACTATCGGAAACAGATGGCGATGGACTTGGTAAATTCCCGATGCCAAAGGTACTAAAATTTAGAGTATAGTAGTGGAATCATGTTTCCGTCAATTATATTGAATAAAGAAGATTTGTAAAGTTTATTGTTCCATGTTCATTATTACTTGACACTTATACTATTATATAATCAGGGGATAAATCAACATGTAGGACTGATGAAGAATTTGCAAGAGAAATGTTAGCCGGTGTCAACCCTGTTAGCATTCGTCTACTCAAAGTAAGTTATATATCTTAAAATAGGTCATTTATAAGATATTATGATCACTATTTTTCCGTATATAAATAACCATTAATGTAAAAAATGTAAATGGTATTTTAGTATTCACTTGGTCTTTTTTTATCCTTATTAATATGTGGTACTTGTGTTGTGACATTGAATTTTCAGGGCTGCAAATTGAAAGCGTTCAAACTATTTGGAGTCTTAGCAACAGCTGGATTTATTGCTACTCATGCTTAAAAAAATATTCATGTTATCTTTATAGATCATTTGTGGGTCAACCAGTTGGAACGATTGTTGCTTATGATTAGGTGAAATATTGTAATCTATACACATCCGTAACCAATGGACACCTCTCAACTTCATCATGTACCCTACACATGAATACCCTCATTAATGCAAACAGGCTTTAGTTCTGTTGATGATCCAAGAAAAAGCTCGCAACCACTTCCGTTGATGCATCTCTTCGTGCAAAAGAATATTGTGAGGAGAAAAAGGGTAGTTTCCACCGCCTGGTCATATATATTATTGCATTCTTTGAATTTAAGTTTTGATTTGTTATATGCAAACTGATATAGTGTGATACCCTTGGTAATTAGTCAATTTATCCAAACTGATATAGATTGTAATTACTATCCTTTTAAACGTCAACAAATATTCTTTCACTAATCCAAGTGATCATACATTAACAGTACATGGAACCAAAATAATGAGTTATGTGAGTTTATGACATTATTTGATGAAAAGCTAATAGTCCTAACTTTAAAGTTGATATTGTTCTTTTAGCCACTGTGGTTTTATTTGGTTAATGTCTATAGGTTGATTTCAAAATGGGTGGGACAACGTAAGTGTTACACGGTTAGAGTTTACTTAAAAGTTCTTCCATAGACCATAGTTATAAGTGTCATTTCAACCCATTCATCTATGAGCCTGTTGATCCAGGACTATCATGTTAAACGAATTAAAAATAAGATTAGCTTGATTAAAGTTGTGTTGGATGGTCAAAGTCAATTTGAAATACTTTTTCAATGTCGATGATCAAAGTTCAAGAGGTATGTACAATATTCAAATGACATGTTTTATACCATATTTTAAATTCTAATATATTATCAACCAAAACCTACTTTTACTTACATTTTCTATGGACTATTAGGTGTTCACAGAACGGACATTGGCTATTAACATGATTAGTGCTCACCGAGGTGATTTGCTATTCAAGGCCATCATATTTGGAGACGATAATGCATGGACGTTTATTATTTTAATTGTTACAAACTCAATTGTTTATCGAATAATTCATGTATTATCTTACTGTTTCTTACATATATTAATGGAACATTTTTACGTTTGTTGTTTTCTTATTATCTTATTTTCATATTTCATTAAAAACCCTGTGAATCCGCGGGTTGAAATGGAACATTGTCTCATTTTTATATTTCATGAAATAATGAAACCTATTCGCGATTGTTATTGTTTGTTTTTTATCTGTGCGCATAACTCCTTAATCAATAATTCCCTTAAAAATTCCCGTGATTCAACAGGTCTTTAAAGAAATGGTTTACTTAAGTTGCGACAACGTCAATAAAAGTGAACGTGGTGCCCAAATAGATGAATCCATTTTCTCGCCTCAGTCTATCAACGGATCGAAGTTCTCCGGTGTTCCAAACCACAGGCTTGCTTTAAAAGCGGGAGTACCAATTGCGAAATATAGACCATGCAAATGCTTTATGTAACGGGACAAGACTGCAAGTTCTTAAATTAACACAAAATTCCATTCAAGCGCAAATCATTAACGGGACCAACTTTGGAAAACAAGTGATCATACCAAGGTTGTGAATTACTCCGCCAGATAAAAGTTTGCCTCTTAAGATTGTCAGGAAACAATATCAAATTTTCAGTTCCATTTGCCATGACAATCAACAAAAGCCAAGGTCAATCGCTTTCAAAAGTTGGTTTGTACTTGCCGCGTCCTGTTTTCACACATGGACAAATGTACGTTGCTGTTTCACGAGTAAAAAGCAAGAAAGGTTTGAAAGTTGTCGTTTGTGATCAAGACGATAACCTCTCTAAAACTACAACAAATGTCGTGTACAAAGAAGTACTGCAAGGTCTATGATCAAATTACAAGAGGTATTCGCTTTTTTTTTTCCTTCCAAATTTTGAATTATAATATAGTATCAATCAAAATGCCTTTACTTACATATTCTATGAAATTTTAGGTGTCCACGGCATGGGCATTGGGTATTAAATCGAGTAGCGCTCGCACCGATCATTTGCTATTCAAGACAATAAAAAAAAAACTAGGCCTTTCTAACTCTAATATACTCTCATTTAGTTATAAATTGCAGATCTGATTCGTACATCTGAATATGAATTTATGATTGAAAATTCAGAATCTGAATACATGTTAAAGAAATTTGAATCCGACTCAAATAATTTTTTTTTTTTTGGGAGATACAAGAATATGTTAAACGGGTTATTAGACAAAAATGTTACTAAAGTTTGCCAAAAAGTTCAATTTAGTTACTAAAGTTTTTTTGGTTACAAAGAGGTTACTCAAGTTAACGGGTTTATTATATGGGTTACTTAATGTTTAAAAAAGTGACATTCTTGTTACTACGAGGGTGGGCAACCGGATGACGTGCCGGTTCCCTTGTCCACATCAGCATCATAGTTTAAAATGTTACAAGGAAGTTACTATAGTTTACGGGTTTATTAAATAGGTTACTGAACGTTAACAAAAAATTACTATAATTTTTTTTTTTAATTATTATTATTATTATTATTATTATTATTATTATTATTATTATTATTATTATTATTATTATTATTTTACGTTTTTCTCCTTCGCATGTCTTTGTCCATTTTTGTATGTTTTCATCTGTTTTCGTATATTTTCATACGTTTTCATAGGTTTTCATAATTTTTTTTATTACATTTGTGTGCGCATTTATACGCTTGTGTACGTTTCATACGTCTTTTTACGTTTTCATACTAGTTTTACGTTTTTCTACACCTTTGTATGTTTTATACGTTTGTAAAAATGTGTATAAAAAGTGTATAAAAATGTGTGAAAATGTGTAAAAACAAACAAAAACAGAAAAAAACGTCCGAAAACAAAAAAAGTAAGAAAAGCAGATAAAAAGGTAAGAAAAACATACGAAAACGTAAGAAACTGGGCGAAAAGGTATAAAAACGGAAAAAACGTAAGAAAAACGGACAAAAACGTAAGAAAAACGGATGAAAGTGTAAGAAACTGGGCGAAAACATATAAAAACGAACGAAAACGTATGTAAACGGAAAACCCATAAGAAAAACGGACAAAAATGTATGAAAACCAAATTTTGAGTTAAGTATAAACGGTCGTTAGTATAAAGGACTAACGGTGCAAATATTTATTGCAAACGGCCGTTAGCTAACGGAAAGAACTAACGACAGTTAGTCTAAGAGACCATTTTTGAAATTAACGAAAAAAAAAACCTATAGTAGAAGGTTAAAACATACAGAGTAACTTATATAACCGGTGACCAAACTTGAGTAACCTCTTTGTAACCAAAAAAACTTTAGTAACTAAATTGAACTTTTTGGCAAACTTTAGTAACATTTTTGTCTAATAACCCTACCCTATGTTAAACTATCATTTTTTACACTTTTAAACGTACTTTTAATCCGAAAAACAAAGTTCTATTTAAACATACTTTTAATATGAAAGACAGTTCAAACAAGACAAAAGAACAAAAAAGATGAACAAAAAAACACTGAAAAAAAAAAGTGTTAAAGTACACCATTTTCTCACTGAACACATCTGAATTAGTCAGATTAATAAGTTGTTAAAACAAACACCACCTAAAAGTTGAGAATCTCTTTGCTTGACCTCAAAAGTCAAATGTTCCTAAAACAAAATCCTGAACACGCCTGTAAATTTCTAGCAAATCTAGAAACAACAGTGTCTAAGCACAGTCGCCATACAATGTTCAATCTGTGATCAAGTTTCACCCTTCAATACCCGTCCTGTCTACATGCTAATAAAAAATCAACCAAGCTCTTGACCAGTCTTCACGTTTATGTGAATCTCGAGACTAAGTTTGTACATTATGTTTCAACATAGCTACGATATATTTTTATTAATATACTTCAATATATAAAACTATTAATCGTCTTTTTTACATGCACTTCAAATGCGTTGTTTTTTATTCTACTTCTTTCCTTTCAAATATATAATCTATTAATAAGCCTGGACCAAGTTGTACAGAGGGGCATCCTATAGAAACATCAAACAGCTCAACCCACAAGTTAAAACACCAAACACAATGCCGTCTTAATAACAAGAATTACTGATACAAGTCAATTTGCACATCATTTACACGTTCAAACAAACAATGCCACCAAACTGGAGCATTTTAATCTATCACAATCTTTATCAGATAATGAAGTACGCCCAGATTCCACGAAATTGTAGCGGCTCCCACGTATGTACCATAACTACATGTAAAACACACATGCCATCAGGATTATATCCGAATCACGTTTATTTATAGTTAGGGTCGACTATTCAACTTGTTACTTTATTTATGTTCAGTCACTCGGGGTTTATGGGGAGTAAATCAAAAATCACAATAACCAACAAGAACAAACAAAACTTGCAGCTTTAACCTTTTATTGATACCAAATTTTCATGCTATTCCAAACAAGTTTCAAACACAGATATGCATAAAAAAAACCAACTACAGGGTACATCAATTGAAAATTAAGATATTACTTATGAACAGCATGATGCAGCACGAGCTCCTTCTGCGGGTCTGTCAACAAGAACCATACCGGCAGGATTTTGGGTAGGCTGAGCTCTAGGCAGTCTCTTGGCTGTTTCAGACAGAACAATGGTTTCAGATACTATAATTACAAGAACCCAAGAATTTGAAAAAGCCAAATTTATTAAATTAGCTACGACAGTATTTAGGATTTGTAAAAACTACCCAACAGACAAGTATGTGTACCTATTTCATGAAACACATCATTGACATTCGCAGCAGTTTTGGCAGATGTCTCCATGAAGAAAAGACCATTCTCCTCGGCATATATGCGTGCCTCCTGCAAGGTCAATTATCCAGAAGATAATTATAGGCATACACTTATTTGTATACAGAAAAAAAAAGATGGCTTATATTTATAACTGCAAGCAAAAGAAGATTGCTCATCGTAAACATTTGAGCCATGTAAGATGGAAAGCGCTAAGGCAACCATCAGCATATACATAGTGGGCCAGCATATCATTCCAAATTAGCTAAGCATGTACTTATTTTTATCTCTTGCAACGTCCGCACTGACCCGAAGTTAAGAACTAAACAAACTTACTTCTACGACATGATATACATAGTTCCGAGTCCCTCCACCCCACAAGCATTTGAGCTGACAGAATTCCTAATCTATCCACTTTTTTGGTAACAATGTTAAGCTAAGCAACCTATATACCCAGATAATAACCATCGCAAAAGCAGCTTATGAACCATGTGGTCCATAAGATGTACTTGATACAATACGCACATGGCCATTCTTAAACTGCATGGAATGTACAATGTTGCAACTATTAGTGCACTGATAGTGTGGTACAACTTTTTTATACAAGTTACCACAGACAACAAATAGAAGTCAAATTAAATATGCAACATAAATTAAAATTTGCATGGAACGGAAGCATTTTATTTCAATAAACAATCTGTAATTTTACTTCCAAAAAAATGTGAATTTTCCCAACACCCACGCTTTTCTTTTATTCTTCTAAATCTGATAAGTTGTCTTTCACACAGATCAAGAATACAAGGCAAGAAAGGCACAACGCCATGCATTCAATAGATACTTTTGGAATTCCACCACTCAATCTAGTTGTTCTGTTGACTATCATAATTTTTTCTGAAACATTCATCAAATTTTGTGTAATTGGTCTCCCAAGGAACAGGTAGGTAGACTGGATTACATATCGTTTGCAGTGAGCTGGAATGCACAGGCTAGATTTTTGCTGTCACCGATTAGAAGTATGATGGACGTAGATACTACTCGAGAAAAGTCTCTTCGGACAGAAAATATGGGAATAATAATAATGGCAAAAGTCCAGAATCATGTCATTTTAGTTTAGGTCCACGGGAAGTGTCTTAATTGATGTCATATTTATCCAAAGTAAAACGGAAAATCAAAGATGGACAGCAAGAACACAAACATAAAGAGAAGAAAATGCTGGAGTGCTTCACTAGTAGGTAGAGCAGCAAACCAAATACAGTTTAAGAGATATCAGCAAAAAAATATGGATAAGATACATACATCTGCTGTCACTTTCCTCTTCTCTTCCAAGTCAGCTTTATTGCCAGCAAGTGCCATAACCATGTTAGGATTACCTGTAAGAGCCACACAAAAATATAGTTTTAGATTACCTTAGACTTCTCTTCTACTATTATAAAGCTTTAGTTATGAAACCGAAAGTAGACAATATATGCTCACCTTGTTTTTGTAGTTCTTGGACCCACTTTTTAGCTCGAGTAAATGAATCCTGTAAATAGTAATAACACAAAAACCATTACATAACAATCCAAACTAAACCAGTTTGTACCTACCACTAAAAAAATTGCATTAATCATAACTTATAACTATTTACTTTAGTAAGCATTCAACAAGCAACATGCAATACTTGAGCAAAACTTTAATACAGCCAATCCAACTAAGCAATTGCACTTTCCAAAAGTAGAAATCCAAATATATTAACAATTGTTTGCCCCACGTGAAAGTCAAAACTCGAAACCATAACCAAAACACTAGTATAATATGTTCAAATCATATAACTAATAATTACATCCTTGTTAACCAAATTGGGCCTAATTCTTTTTTGAAGTTCTTGGACCCACTTTTTAGCTCGAGTAAACGAATCCTATAGATAATCAGCAAATAATGCATAATTCATTACAAGCTCAAACATGATTCCTCATTAATCACTCCCTATCTCTAAATGCGATTGTTTCAAAAGTAGAAATCCGCCACACGTAACTAGCACGATAGGTTCAAATTACTAAGACTATTACCGACATCTACACTTAACATGATCCATATTAAGTACCTACTGTATTTAACGACTACGAAATACGAGGATCAAAATTCAGAACACATAAAAAAACACGCAGTAAGCGATCATACCGAGCTAGTGATATCATAGACGATAATAGCAGCAGCAGCACCTCTATAATACATAGGAGCTAAACTATGATACCTCTCCTGACCCGCAGTATCCCATATCTCAAATTTCACAGTCGCGTCATTCACCGCCAACGTTTGCGAAAAAAACGCCGCCCCGATCGTCGATTCCTTAAAATAACAAAAACCACCCAACATAACATCAAAATCAAACCTTAAAAAACCAATTAAATATCAAAAGTAAAAAAGTCAAAAGATGAAACCCTAATGAATGAAAAAGTCAAAGTCAACGGACCTGGAATTCAAGAAACTGCCCTTTAACAAAACGCAAAACAAGGCTGGATTTACCAGCTCCCATATCACCAAGCAAAACCTGTATTAAGAGAAAAAAAAATTAGGGGTTTGATGAAAAAGTGATGAAAATTGAAATTAAAAAAAGGGTTATGAAATTAAAGGTACCAATTTAGCGTTGAGGTTGTTGTGAGATCCGATTGTGGAAGCCATGGTGATCGATTGATGGGATCAAAATTGGGGTTTTTGGGAGCAAAAGAGACGTGAGAAGTTGGGTTAGATGATGATGATGATGATAGTGAAAACGCGGTTGAGGACAGATGGTTGTGATATAAAAAATGTGGCGCAAGAATATAACACAATTATATTGTAGTAGTACCTAACAATGAAAAGGTCTTTGTGTTGGAATAGGATTTTTGTTTATTTCTTTTATTCTAAGTTATCTTTGGAATTTAAGATGGAATTTATTTGAGTGTTAATCTAGTTAGTGTGTGTTTGGTATGCTACCATGAATTACAATCGGTATCGGTTTAGGTATAAGGTGTGTCCCTCACCTATGATAGTTTGATACCTTGCCTCTTGGACTCCTATAGAGTATGGAAGATATATATCTTTCGGTCCTATTTTTTAAAGATATATATCTTAACCAAACACTTGCATCATATCCATTCCGATTCCCCCATTCCAATTAACCCCTACCAAACGCATAGTGTTTTGACAAGGATAATTAATACTCTCTCCGTCTTAAAATAATTGGCCTCTTTTGATTCTTTTTCTTTCTTTTTTTTTAATTTATTTTGAAAGGCTATTAAATTACGAACAAACTTCAAGAAGGAAGCCAAAAAAGAGTACAAATGAAACAAATACAGGGGGAAAAACAAAACAGAACAACCAATAGAGCCCAAAAGAACACAAAAGAAAACTAGCTAAGAACAAATGTCAAAAGGTCTCACTATCCAATTGTTCCTGTTTGCCTCGGACGATTTGAGCCGAGCCGACATCCACATCTTCAACATCCTCTGAATCGATGGAAATAAATCTTCATCGACGATCTTAGGAACCGAGTCCGAATCCGCATGAGAAACCTTGTTTCTCCACTTCCAAATACTCCATATTGTACAATGCAATACCTCATTCAAAACTTTATTAGTACGTGGACACCCATTAATTTTAACATTGCCCTTGACAATACCAATTATTGAGAACGAAGGGAACACCAAAGACGGGACAAGGTTCCACCAGGTCCAAATCTTCCTCCATATCGAAAGCACACGCGGAAAAGTAGTGATGCAATGATCCAAAGTTTCGACATCCATGTTATAGAAAGGACAGTTAAGATAAGGGAAGGTCACGCCACGAACAGCAAGATTAGACCGAGTGGGTAGCCTATTAAGGGAAGCCCTCCAGGTGCATATATTAACTTTTCGAGGATCCACGAATTCCAATTATGATGCTCGCCAATCATGCTATCATTAAGCAAAATGTTATCTAATTTCTTGGTAAGGGATTTGACCGTAAACAAACCCTCTTTTGATTTTTTGAAGTTTTTTTTTTTTTTTTTTTTTTTTTTTTTTTTTTTTTTTTTTTTTTTTTTTTTTTTTTTTTTTTTTTTTTCTTTCTTTCTTTTTTAACTTTGATCTTAAATATTTTTGTTTGTGTTATATAATAATTTGATGCAAAATATATGAATGCATTGATTTATAAGTGTCTTTTCATTGGTATAATTTTCATCAAATATTACATAACACCTACAAAAATATTAAAGATCAAAGTTGAAAAATTAAGACTTTAAAAAGTCAAATAAGTACATTTATTTCGGGACGACAGAAGTAACTAATGCTATCTATTTAAGAACTAATGGTTCGAAAAATAAAGTTATTACTGTTTTATTGAAGTGTTATGCTTAATTAATTAATTAATATTTCTTTTAACCTTTTAATCAAACTTTGTTTATAAAAAAAAAATGGGATTCTTATTAAACATATAAATATTTTTAAAAATTATAAAAATTGAGAATTTTACACTTAAATACATAAAAACATATTAAAGATTAGTTTCTTTTTTGTTAAGTTTAAGGTTTGATTGTAAATTCTATCTCACATTTATTTACACTTATGGGATTTAATAAATAAATAAATAAATAAAAATAAAAATAAAAATCTCATAAGGCCATGCGTATTTTCCACTAGATTTTTCAAAAGTTGACCAGACTAATTTAATTTTGACTTTTATTAGTAAATAGAAAACCTCAATTTTGTAATTGAGCTCTCTTATTTATCAAATGAGAAATCCATTTATCCAATATCTTCTCTTATTATATACTGAGTAAGAGATACGTCTATTTATTTACTTATTCACACAAAATATAACATGTATTTTTCTATATGTTATCTTTGTTTATTTAAACTTTTAATTTTAACATATAATGTCATGAGTAGAAAGATAAGAAGTAACACAAACTAAAAGAATAAATCATTTCTCATAATTCATTGTCATTCTTACTGTTATTTTGATGTCGCACAAAGCCTAACATCGTATGCAATGCTCTAAAAGGAGTTGTTTAATGAGCAGTATTTTGATGAATGTCAAGAAAAACATATTCGGTCAGCGTAGGCCAATACATTTGTCGGCAAAGTGGCAAACCCATTCGTCGAACTTTCTAGAACAAGGTTGGCCCATTTTATACTTTTTCTATTTGTTAATTTAAAGTTTAAAAACATCGGATCAATTCAAGAATTTACTTTTTCATGGTAGATTTTGCAATTTTTACCAAAGATCTTAAATTATGTGGGTAAAGATCCTCATATAAAGATTAGCAGATTGCTTGTAACCAGTATTTACTAAGAACTAATAATTTAAACTTTGTTTAATAGCCTTACTCAATAATAAAATAATTCATTTGCTTTTGTTGATATAACAATGTAAATTATTCTAAATGTAATGATAAAAGTTAATTACGAGTAACTATATGTTAGCTAAATCTTCAAACTGTTTCCAAAGTATCAAGTTGTCATTGTTGCTAAACAAGTGGATGACCAACTCAAAACCATTGAAACTCACAATTCATTCAATCAAGTTTAATAGATTCATTGAGTCATCTCAAGAGTTTACAAAATAATATTCACACAATGACTTAACAAGTGTTAACGACTTATTGTATGAGTATTAGTTGACAACTCATTTAAGCGAGGAACTTTCCATCTAAAAGAGTTTATAAACTAATCTCTCTTTCTTTTTTATCTTCCCTATTTAGTTGACAACTCATTGTATGAATATTATTTTGTAAATTTTTTATTAATCTAGCATCACTCTATTTAATAATATGGTCTCAAATTTAAGGTTGGGCATCGGTCTCGGACCGGACCGACCAAGATCGAGACCGAATTAGCCCAAAAGCCTAGACCGAGGACCGGACCGAATGTCGCCGGTCCGGTTTGGTCTCGGTCAGTCCGGTCCAACAAGGCAAAATAGTTTGTTTATGGTCCAGACAGGACCGGACCGACTAAGACCGAGACCGAATTAGCCCAATAGCTGAGACCGAGGACAAGAGCGAATGTGGTTGGTCCAGTCTGGTCTCAGTCGGTCCGGTCCGTTCGGATGGTTTGTTAATCACTACTCAAATTTGTTTGTCTCTAAATTCTCATCAATTAAAACGCAAACATTTATACATTTCATATGGAAAACATACTCAGTTTTCACATGGGCCTCATTCAAAAATTAATGACCAACACTTTTTTTTTTTTTTTTTTTTTTTTTCTCTTTTTTATATATAAAAAAAGTGAATATATGGCTGTCATGTATTATTATCTCAAAACTATATTTTTTCTTGTTTAAAATATATCAAATAACATCGTAATTGATTAAAGGATGTCGAAATGAGTTTGTATGAATTTTTGTTGTTGAATAAAACTCAATTTTTTTGTTGTGTAGTTTGCGCATTGTGGATAAGTCTTCTTATTGAAGTAACTTGCTATATACATTCTGACTAGTTATAATACCCGCGCACGCGCGGGGTTTTTTCTAAGATTTTCAATAATGTATTTTTATTAATTAAACAACAAATAGCTTAATTTTTGTTTGTTGAAACCATTTAACAGTGTTTTTAAATTTAAAACCTAATTCACATTTAAAATACAGTTATATCGTCTGATAGTCCATATGATAGTTCATCTTGCCAAGAATGTTGATAATCAATCTTTCACTGCCAAGAATTTTTGATAATAAATCTGAGCTGGTTGAGACACTTTTTACATAGGTTTTACCACTTCTGGTTCGTGCGAGCCGAAAATCAACTGATGTTTACCATTTTTGTTTTCTGCTAGCACAAAATCACATATTTACAGGTCACGAAAGTCTTTAATGAGTAAGTTTCCATACTTCAAGTCACGGTGGAGAATATTTGCTGAGTAGAAACACTTTAGGCCTCACAACAACTAATAGTTAATCCTGCTTATTTTTCAGATTCAAGAAAATTTACAACATAAAATCATCCCTAAATACTACCCAAAACATCTATTGGGGATTTCATCAACTTTGGTACTTTGTATTTGGCCATTGCTAACTCAGACAGATCATGTCCATAAGGTTTTAGTTATTCGAAACCCTCCATCAAAATAATTTGTTTATAGTGAGCCAAATTAATTCATCCCTTCTATATTATCCTTTGTTTGTAAGATAATGTTACATGACCAAAAGTGACGATTTCTGCTCGCTTTTAAGAATGCTTAGGCCGGCACTCATATAGTTTTCTTAACCTAAACTTGTATAAAGTATATCTCTATTTATGAAACTTCTAAATTATTTTTATCTAAAATTAATGTATTACTGGAATAAAATTGTAAGTTTAGGACATAAAACATTCAGGTCAAAACAGTGATTACTAAAAAAAAGAGTATCATTCAACCTGAAACGAACAACCTTTGCAAGTTAAAATGCTTCCAACAATCTCAATAAACGGGTCCAGAAAGTTTTGAGTCCATTGTAGCTCACTAAAGATAACCCTTCTCTCAGCAGAAAGAATACGGATACTCAATGCGTTTAAAACAACTAAAGAACCATGAGTAGATGCATTATATTCTGAACATTATGCTCTTAATGAAGACAGCATGTGTGCAAATGCTTCTTCTGCATCTTGACAAGATGTTAATATTTATCAAATAACATATTATAGAAAAACATGGTGAAAGTGACTTATGAACTTATAATGGTTGCACCTGTTGACTCCCATTGTATTAATATTGTTAATAGATGGACTAAAAATATGAATATTTGAAGACCATATGAAATTGTAAATCAAAATCAATCCAAAGTCCCAAAATAGAAAGAGCATACTTAAGAAACAATAATCTTTTATGACAAAATAGAAATTGTTTAGGCTGGACAGTCGTGACCGAGCATGACCCTGCCACATCAGCTTCTCTCTCCGACCAAATTGCCACAGTCGGTGTTAAAAAAAAAGTGTGTAAAATATCGGTCTAGATTTCAACCGATTTGGGGATTTTGGGCTTGCTCGACCGACTGTGACCGAATGGCCACATTGGTGATGACCGATGATGACCTTGCTTGATCGATGGTGATGACCTTCGAGTGTGTCCAGCCTTACAGTCATGATCTTATCATCTTAAATAATATATCATTATGGTTTTATCATAAATTATTACGTTTTCTTCAAACATCTTTATCCATTCACATGCTGTTATATTTAGTAGGGGTGTGTGTGCATTTAGATCAACTTGAAATTGTTGAATGACAAAGAAAGGATGTTTGTTTTTTTATTCTGACACATATAGATAAGTTGGTCATATTAATCAATAAATTTCAAAACTGAAAACACCGTATGAAGGATAAGGAGTATCTCAGAAATCTTAATAGCACCAGCATACGTGTTCAATTCGTTCAAAACCAAAAAGGAAAAAAATGAGATTTGGTAATAAGATTACGTTTTATGATTCATGGAGCCATATATGAATTCAAATTCAAATTTGGATTATGAGTTAGCTGTGTTTCGATGCTGCTGTCAAGATGTGCTTTGGTTGCTGTCAGGAGGTGTTTGGATGTTGGCGTAAGGGGACATTTGTTGCTGTCAAGTTGTTGGATGGCTGATGTAAGGGGGTGTTTGGTTGTTGTCAAAGGGTGTTTTGGTTGTTGTCGAGGGCGGTTGGTTGATGCTCTCTAATGGTGTTTTGCTGCTATTAGAGGGTGTTTTGGATGTTGCTATTATAGGGTGCTTAGCTGCTGTAAGGGAATGTTTGGTTGCTGATGTCAAGGGGTGTTTGGCTGCTGTCATGGGGTGTATGGAATGAGTGTCGTCGTCTCCAATAGGCAATGCAGTTTATCTTTGGTCTGGAATTGAGTTGTGCTGATTTTGAATTACAAAACAGCCTCTATAATCAACCTGCGAATTTTAGATTTGTATACTTGTGTTATAATGTTAGTCATTTGGCTAATTCAAAGCCTTATATATGATAGTACTACATTTCCTTAACTGCACCGATCTTTCTTTGCCATTGTAATTAATTTATTTAATTCTATCATAAAAATATCATTCAAAACTTTCATAAATGGGGAAATATCATATGGTTCAACTTAGTAACTTACAGCGAATCTTCAAAAGGAGTGTTGTCTTTATTTCCATTAACCTTCTTAGCCTGTAAGTGCATATACAACGTATAACAAAGGGTCAATATCTAACTTGAATGCAAATTGAAAAGATAGAATGTGTTACTTGTAGCACCTTATAAACGTGTACATGTTGACCTTAGCCATCAAATGGTGACCTGATCGTCATATTAGCCATTGTATTCTTCCATATAAGAAATACATGTAGTAAGTGATCCAAGAGCCCACTGTTGAAAATAAGATTAAATTAAAGAATGCTTTGACATATACCATTTTGCTCGCTATAACTATACGTATCGTATTGACGCCTGTGTAAACACCTCCTAAGAATTTTCCTTTGCATTTTATTGTCATTACCACCTACATCTACATCAGAAAAACAAATATTAAACAATTTAATGTAAAGAAACTTTTGATATCTTAAAAGAAGAATACAGCTATACAGTAACTTGTACATTACCAATTCCGTCCTGAATGTTCTTTAACTCCACTTCACTATTCATCACTTTACCTTCTACGTTTTGTCCGATTACCTCTGGCCTGAATGCGTTGATCACCTTTTCTGGAGGCCCATTTTTTATATCTTGGCATCATCCTCGAAATCTAAATATAACAAAATGTAATCATATATTTAGTCGAAAGACAAGAATCTTTAAACTTTAGTTTTTTTTTAAACATATAAAAAGATAATATCCTTATTCACCATGTCACGTAGATGGTAGAAAAGACCAACTAACTAAAAAATCACCCAATGTTCCAATTACTTTTCTTTCTTCTTCTGTATCTCCATCAGGCTGCCACCTTGCTAGGCCAAAGTCTCCAACCTTGCAAGAAAATCAGCAAAAATGGGCAGTTTAAACTAATAGTTCCGCTTGTTGCAAAGATTGTAAAACTGAACCAAATCTTGTTAAATTATGACAACATGATCTTATCTAAACAGGACATCATAGGATACATCAGTTTGAATAGGCAGAGGTTCAAAATCATGGGTGATTCTACAAACAAAGATGATCAACAGTAGTTATGACCAAACACAAGACGTGTTTGTGTGTATATGCGTATGGTTCATTGTGAAAATTCGCCAATGTTATTCTCAGATGTTCCTTGAGAACTCCAAGCCTAAAAAACATAATGTTTACATGCATCAATTATTATATATCGATTAAAAAACTAAAACTTAGACCTTAATAATGTGACATTAATTAATGTAGCGGACAATATTAGAGACTTTAAACCTGTCCTATGCTAATTAAAAAGCTAAAGTTTATCATCAAGGAAGATTATATATCGAGATATTAGCAAGCCCCTGAGTACACTAATTAGAGGGAATTGATAGCGTGTTCAACTCTGTTTATCTCTTTTCAAAAATAACTCACACACGCACGCCTCTACAAAGGTTTGAACGGAAAATCTTTGATTGATAAGACTCTTAATCTAATACTACGATTGGTTATCCATGACCTTAGACAGTCTCAGACACCCTAAAAACTGCATTAAGCAATTATAAATACCCATTCGGATCAAATAATCATTGAAGCATATATGAACAACTAATAATCGCCAATAAACATTTATTAATAAGCATAACCCAATATAACTACTAAAAAGTAAATTAAAATGATAAGCAGTTTAAATAAGCAATCTCAAACACCCTAAAAACGCAATAAGCAGTTTGAAACACCCTCATTTACATAACTTTGATTCAATGGATTTCATATCAGATTCGAATGACTACATCGAACCCACGAATACGGTCCAAGACCCATAACTGGTCCTTTACACACCACCACTGTCTACATGAAAACTCAATGCAATGCGTAACACTTGTACTATTCGTGCATTCCCATTTTACAAAACATGAGAAAAAACTCACCTTAGGTCTTAGTATGAGATATTCAACTACTTTTGAAAACCTATAAAGTATAAACACATTTAAGATGGTCCATATGCGTGTAATTATCATAACAAAGTAACTTTCATCAATTAATATACTGAAGCTTATATATTCTCATAACTGTTAGTACTTTTATTACCCTTGACATGTTTTGACCTGTCAACTTATTATCTCTCAGTCTGATAGACTGCATTCAAAGTATTATAAAAAGATTCTTTCTGTAGCTCCCTGTAAAACTTGCGATATGAATTTTTTCAATAAATACCTCTAAGATTGAATTAACAGTGTTGACATCAGCCTACACTTGATATCAAAATTTCAGTTTGTCGCTTTTTAAATAGGTTTTAATCTCGTTAACATTCAAACTAATTTGTATCATGAAGCTCATATAAAAAAGAAGATTTTGATATAAATATCACCATCCAGAATTAGTTTGAATTTTCACTCCTTGTGATGCTCAGGATATGAATTTATCAAGTAGATTCGTCAACCATCCAGAATTATCAAACCGAGATACCCAATCATCAATTACAGCACAAAATCACAAAACTACAACATAATTACAAAAAAACTTTAAATTGAGACATAAATCAATAACTCCAAGATTGATATACCTTAAATTCAATCATACTATTCATATATCAAATCAGAAATTAATAAAAAGATACCCATTAACATGTTTGAAAAAATAACCAAAAACTGTGTACCTTGACTTTGACAAACCTAAACAGATTGGACATCGATGATGTATTTAGAGACATGTTGAATTAGATCGATGAATCGCATAGTTATCTGTAGATGTCGATGATATATTGAGAGACATGTTAGATCAATGAATCGCATAGGATTGGGATGAGAGAAAATAATTGTGGATAGTTTTGGTTTCTCTGTATGTATGATGAATGCAATATGAGAAGCGTGTTTTCTTTTCTAAATTTTCACTTTGGTACAGAACTATTAAACATGATCTATTGAGTACATGTGTATTTTTAGTTTTTCATGGTATATGATTTGTGAAAACGATTTTTTAATTTTTTTGACAAATTAGGAAATATTTATGTTTTTTCTTAATTAAATACCTTTTTTAAAAAAATTAATTAATGCAATTTTTACTAAATTAGGGAAGGTTTAGTTTTCTGAAATGAAAAAGTCCCCACTTGAGGTTTTGTTTTATTATATAAAAGATTTTCATAAAATGTAAAAAAATAATATGATAAACTACTAATGCTGATAGAAAATGATGAATAAGATTACATGACATATTTCGTAATTTCGATTATGAAAAAATGTGCTTTTGACAAAGTTTTATAGTCAAGCATAGACAGTGGCGGATCCAGGATTTATGAGCATGTGTGGCACAATTTTGGCTCGCTTTAGTTCACGGATAGATTTAAATTTCGTTGCTTGTTAGTAGAGTTAAATACATCATTTTCCAAATTCCAATCACCGGCATGATGGAAAGTTTAGAAGGCTGTAGCACAAAAAATAAAAATAAAATCTAAACCGTAATAATAAAAAGTCGAATGTTGCTAGTACTTGCAACCTGGGTGGAGCTAATATTTAAAATCAAATAAGTCTTGACAATCTAATTAACTAGCTCATCTAATTGTTTTCTTTGTAAAAATAGTTGACTATTTCTATTTATTATTTTGCTTTTTAATAAATAGGCTTGCTAATAATATATGGGCTTCTCCAGGGTGCCATAATAACAAAACAAGTGGGGAGCCCGCTGCGTTGCAGCGGGTCTTGTTGAAGCAAATCTTTTTGTCTGTTTTTGGTAATTTTTTTTTGCCAGTATTTGTGCCATTGACACCCGTAAGATAATATGCAACCCCATCATATCAAATCAAAAGCAAAACACGTAAAAGGAATTAAGAAAGTGAAATAAGGTAGCTGATGCAACTTGCTGATATAAAAACTAAATTCTTGTTGACATAAAAACCAAATATTTATTAACATACTTAATCGACAGGCTATTGATCATATGCACAACTATGAGAACAAACAGCCAGGCATCTTACATTGACAGCAACAACTGTAGGGGACTTTTCTGTGTCAATAGGAGCGTTTGGATAGAACTTGAGTTCACCATTGTAAGTTGACTGAAGATGGAAGAGGATCTGTTGTTGTCAAACTTTCGTGAAGTCGAAGCCATTCCCATCAAACAGGTCCATTTCATTGACCCAACCCACTAAAACACACTCGTTTGCGCCCACTTTAGCACTCGCTTCAACCCCCATTTTTAGCAGTGTAACACATCCATCTAAGCCACCAATCCCACACCCATTTCGACCCCAAAAGTGGCCCATTTTAGCCTCTACTTCAAGATCGAAACACACCCATCTAAGCCCCCAATTCCACACCCATTTCAGTCCCTAAACTGACCCATTGTAGCGCTGACTTTAAGCCACAAACACATTTAGGACAACTATTCGTGGAAATGAACAGTAGAAACACAATGATTACATTGATTGATATTGACAGATGATACAGACAAACGGTCGTTAGTTGTAGCCGTGTGATTGTTGCGACGGGCTACAATGCAAAACAAATCGTAAAAAACAAACGTATATAAAGTTATAGACAAGCGCAAAAACTAACAATTTGTATTACTAATACCAAAAAAATACCGTTGCCTACATATTTATGAGCTCCAAATGGCCTCTGAACCTACCTGAGGAAGAAAAAGTTGTCTAAACCATGCAGTGGCAACATCAGAAGATCCACCAGAGGTGGGCGGATACATTTTGTGATATTTTTTCGCAATACTGAACAACACATTCTTGGCAACATATTATAATTTTTTGTTGGCAATTGTTTCAGCCACCAATAAATGGTGTATGATGTTGATTGTTTCGTATAATGTTTCGCCACGTGGCTTGATTCTTTTGCGAAGTCAAATAGGTATGGCTGCGTTGTTTGAAAGCTTGTATGCAGTGATTCCATAACATTATGTTGTAATGCCAGTGCCACATCAAGCATATATAGAATGTGTAATAGTCTACCTACCTGGTATCCAGAGTATGAGCAGTATAACGGGCATACGAAGCTCTTGAATCCATCGCTATAGGTTCTCTTGTATTTGTAGGCAAACACAAACACCTGTTTGTAACCTGAAAAAAAGGTAGTAGGTTTGTGTAAATAATAATATTGGATATAATTATGCTGTTGATGACGACATTAAAACGTTACCTGTCTAACTGCATGAGAAAAGTATTGTAGTTTGCTGCAAATCAGTCAACAGCTCGAACCGAAATATAGAATCCCAAACCACACTGCCATTAAAAATAACAAAAAACTATCGATAATAATTCCATAGTGGAGGTGTGATCACCGTGTACACACACAGAGAACTAACAATACATGTATTCGTCGTCATTCAGATGTTTTTGCATCGCAGGCAAAACTGAAGAATTAAGTTCTTCCTTAACCGGTCTATATCTGCATACGAATAAAATAAGAGAGATAAATTACACTTACATATAACTATATAAGACATCATCGACACCCTACCAATTTATAATAAAGTTTTCATAACTCAACGGTGATCCAATTAAATATATGTATGGGTCCGCTCTTTTACATCGTCTTCAGTAGTTTTCCATTTCTAATATCGAGATTAGACCTAAGAAGTTAATGAAAAAGTTTGATAAATTTTCATATGATAGAAGTCACCTGATAAACTTCATATTTAACCGACTTTTTTTTTTTTTTTACCGATCCAAAACAAATAAGAAGCATCAATTTCAAAGTAACGATGATCGCCAGCTTTGAACCATCCTTTCGACTTTCGAGTCAATTAACCATTGTATGGATAACTTCTTTATGATCAACATAAATTTTATGTGCTCATTTATTTTGTGTAAAAATGTGTTTAAAATCAAAGCATTTTCAAAGTAACGATTTTAAATTTTATGATAAACCAATACTTTGAAATATGTAGGCAGTTGTTTCAATGTTTTCATTTAAAATTTTGATGCTAAAGTGGGGTACGCTTTTACCAATGTGCTTCAGCAACACTTTTTTTTTTAATACAAATGAACTCAGTTGTCAACAAAAAAGTATACTGTTGTAATAATGTAGAAACCAAAATAAACAGGAATTAATAATTTCACTTACCCTGTGCCGTCGAACGCGACCGTCCACTATTGCCTTGCGAACTGCTACAACCTTTTTCTAGCCCTTCATTAATACCTATTACAGCCACAAACTGTTAAAGATTAATATAAGTTAAGCTACCAATTGTATCTTCTATGCAGCAAGCGGTAACGTACTTAAATGGTTAGTTATATTTTGTATAACCGATTATATCTTCTATGCAGCAAAGCAGTAACGTATTTAAATGGTTAGTTATATTCTCTATGCAGAAATAAAATAACATAAGCACAAATAAGCATGCCTACCTTTTAGTTATAGAATGCTTCGATTTATTGTTCGCATGGGCGGCATCAGGACTATATTTTTATCTATGATAGATACCTGTAACAATGCATAACCTTGTGAAGAGTTGGCGTAACTTAAAATGTCTTTTACATGTCCAACTTCCCAAGCTTGTTATCACTAATAAGAGGCCATAAACCTGATAAATAATCTAACGCAACACGTTGACAGAAAATAGCTGAACGGCCATCTGTAATGTATAAGAAGCATATTATTAGCCGTGAAATAAGATATTTGATAGGCAAGTTACCAGTGTCTCTGACGTCGAAGCTCAGGATTAGTTGCACATGTGGCCATCTGAATAACTGCAAATCATTGAAGTAAGAAAGGTAATCAACCAATATAATTATGCCAAGCCCATTATATGAGTGGCTTCGACATGTAAACCTGAGTTGTGAGTAAACGGTATACCTTTATGCCACCGACCGTTGTCACAATCCACTTTATCAACAAAATCAGAGTATGAATGGTTTCCTTGTAAATCACCCATATCCTTCTTGTCAAAACCATATATCAGATCACATTAGCCTCCTTGTTACCTAAAATCAGCAACTGTGTAAAATTTTGTCAAAAACAAAACAAAGGTATAATTTGTATCTAAAAATTTAAAACCGAAACAAAATGATTTGGTTCCCCCCTAATATCTGTTAAACCTTCCCTCCGATGCGACCCCTTCATCTCAGATACCACAATGCTCAACAACCATCTCCGCCGGCTCACCACCACCATACATCACCACTTCAACCATACCCTAACCCAATACTCGAAAAACAATGATTGCAAAGAAATTTAAAATAACTCATACCTTTAATCTCGGACGTAGATGATAATCTTTTGTTGCTGATAAAAAGTTTGTTGTTTCATAAACGGTTCCTGCCACCCAAAATCATTGAAAGCAAAAAAAGCAAAATTAAAACTGAAACAATTAATGGAACATAAAAATAGATACAAACCAAATTTAGAGATTAAGAATAACTGTCAACAGGTTTTTCGCGGTGGACTCCACCTGATCCATAGATCACCTGCGAAACTGTAACATCAAAAACAATAACAATTTTGCATTATACTAAATAAATACATGAGATTCTCGAATAATGAATTAGCATTAAAAAACTATTTTTTTTGCAATATCTACTTTTCCGTCCTGAAATCTAAGATCCCGGAAAAGGCAATACTTTGAAAACACATGATTAGACCGTTATTTTTTGACATTAAGTTAGACCTAATCGTTATACGACCAACTAAACAGCAAAAACAATACTTAAATGTTTTCGGAGGTTAATCTTTTATCCACACAATGAAAACCCAAAACTTATATCGTTTCTTTCAAGCACAAACAAACAGAGTCAGATGAATATGCAGGCCCAAAAAAAAGGACAAAACGAAAAACGAAACCGCACACAAAACATAGCATCAAAGCGTTGCCTAGTAACAAAAAAATACCTATAGGTGACGATCGGAGCGAGCTGGCTGAGTCGGTGGCGAATGCATTTGCCGGAAAAAGACAGTCGTATCTATCCTCTAAATGGTCAAAAAGTAGGTGGTCGTAAAGTTGTTGTGATATCCTTTTGTTCTTTTTTTATTCTTTTATCTTGTCCTATTCCTTTTTTAATTGAGGCACGAAACCCTATTCGTCTGGTTAGTATTATTAAAACGTAAATGCATTATTTTATTAAGGCACAGTGCCCTATTTCTCCTCCCTTAGTATATAGAGGGAATAAGGGCTTCTCCATCGAAAAAAATAATATGGAGCAAAAGAGTCTATGGGGCTATGCAGTCCTTTAACACATTAAAAAATAACAAAAGAAAGTCAACTAACAAGGACAAAAGCATTTCTATTCATCCTCTTCCATCTTTACTATCTTTCTTTATTGCTAAAAAACACAGCACAAAAGCCTCCTTCTTTACTCATGGGTATAGCACTTTCAAACAACAAACAAAAAAAAAAAAAAAAAAAAAAAAAAAAAAAAAAAAAAAAA